>JAQFYH010000869.1:0-10927 GCA_034694405.1 Scolopendrellopsis subnuda
TTGGCCGATACCTCACATCGGACTCGCCAACCGATTGGGGTCAGTGGCCAAGGAGGGTGGCGCATGGATCCGCCCTGTCCCCACTACCCTTCGAAAGAAGGATTAATAATGTGGGTTAAAGTTGAAACAAACAAACAAATCTACACAGTATACACACTATGGTACAGCGTAGCGTACAAACGCTAAAATAGCAACTATGTTGCCTGTTGGAGCCGAGCCGGGTTTGTGTGTTTCACCATCTTCTGGTGAAAAAGAAATCATATACCAGCCGGTACATGTAATTTATGGGTCAATTTTTTTGGAAACCTAATTGTTGGAAATTTATTCACAATATTTCACGCGTCTCCTCTGTTTTTTTTTTTCTCGGAATATCATTCACCGAAATGTCCAGGTTTTTGACCACCCCCTCCCCACCACGTGCAAATCGCGTGTTCCATCCGTCGACACAATGCGACATTTTAGTGTCAAGACTTTTTTTTTATCCAACAAATAATAAAAAAAAAAAATTCCCACCCCAAATATAGGTATCATCACCATGGAGTCTCTTGGAACGAGTCCAAGGATATATCGGAATAAACTATACACCGCACAATATAAGGCCCTTCATTTCATGATATTGCTGCACGTCAGGTTTTTGGCTCCGATATTAGTTCGTACGGGATTATTGTTTCGGAAATTCACTTTGCTGATGCACTGGCGCAGTGGTTAAATCCTCCCCCTCCCCTCAGACTTAAAAATAATATTATAATATACACAAATAACGATGAGGTCACTATATAATCAGGGTGGATGGTTAACACGCTATACCGTATATCTTTGTGACCCTATCGAAGATTGGAGAGTCGAGTTCAAACCCAGAATGGCTCCGTTCCATCAAACAGGTCAAAATCTGTGGGGAAATGGGTGAACGAACTTCCAAAGTTCTAAGACAAGATCCTCTTTTTGTTTGCAATTAGAATTTCGATTTGCAATAAAAAAAAAACTGTGAAGCTTCTTTTTGCCAAATAATAATTACAGCTACATTACGGAATATGTGTTAACAGATGTCAGTGACGTCACAGGTTGATGTCGTCAGTCACGTCGGGATTACCGGTACTCGCAGATAAGTTACATTTAAATATACTGTAATACAATGACGAGCTGCAACGTCATTTGCAAACAGGTAAAACTCGGCAGACTCGACATCTGATATCAAACCATTCATTTCACAACCTTCGACGTCACTTATTGTGAAATTCGAGAGATAATTAATACAGAATTGTTAAAAAGTCAGTTTACGGAATTAATAAAACTATCTAAACGTAGGCTATGTACACAACTACACATTGTACAGTACAGTACAGTGAAGTCAGTAAGGAGGGAGGCTACCCAGTGCGGTAGTAGTACTCCTGTGACCCGAATTTCGAACAGAACAGTTGGTTCAACGTTCAAAAAAACCTAGTACGCTGCATACAGACTTAACAGCAGACAGCGTTGGGAATGGTTGATCGAAATTGGTAATAAATCCATTGGAATACTAGGCTGTTTTTACAAACAAAAAATATCACATTGCCCATTTTGGGCAGTGATCCTAATACTCTGTCGAGAGAAAACAGGAAAAACCAAATAGGTCCATTTGAATTTTTTTAAAGAGGCCCCAGAATATCAAGCAATTGCGCCAGGTAACCTACTACTCATCAGCCCCGAGGAATAGAAGTTTGTTATCGCAATTATCCATATAGCAGAGGGTAGTGACAGTCTCCAAAGTCAACTCGTTACCTGGAAAAAGGAGTCGCCAACCCATGGGTCACCTGGGGCCACTTTAAAACCCTAATTGTAATTTCTGTGATATTAGCAGTTGCCATCAGCCCATCACGATGAACAAAGTCTTGGCGATGAAAACTAGAAGTCAATGAAATTAATTTTTATTCAATGGTAATTAATTCTCTACAAAATTTGCAGATGCAAGTTTCTGAGGTCGAACTGCAGCCATTCAATCGTAAATAAATTGAAAACAAGTTTACACTATTGTAAACTTGTAACGTCGCCATCTTCTTTGATTCAATTCAATTCGAATTTAATGTCACAAAACAATATCCACATTTCTTTCTCTTTATAAAAATTGTTCAAGCGGCATCTACGGTTGGTCTGCAATAAGTACGAGATTATCATACAGCCCAGAGCCTATTACTACAAGTTGTATAGTGAGCATTAAATGTGTGCACAAGGCAGATAATGAAAGCCCAAGCCGCAAAGACAAACACATGAAATTCAAGGATTGAGGGTGGAGGGAAAAGGGTTTTAGTTCTCACCTTGTTCGCAATATTCCCGTAGAACACACGGGATAATTACAGGACTGCGTAATGCTCTAATTAACACTCTTAATAGTCTGGCAATTACACGTCTCTCCACCAATTATTGCTATTATTCCTGGCTGCCTCTAAAATACCACGAGATCTCTAACGTAACGAGTGGAGAAAAAAAAGTATCATGCTGATGTCCTCCACCGCATCGTTATTATAGCAAAATGGGCTGTAGCAAAGCGGGGGTTCAAACCCACCACACGATTATCGGCGCCAAGGGACCAATCTCTTTAGACTCTAGGTGTCTAGGAGATGGATGGGGGAAATGGGAATTTCTGTATTACCCCGGTAGGTGCCGCAAGCATTTAGGTTTGAGCCTAAGTGACAGAGGAAATACGAGAGAATAGCAAATTAACAAACATAATGGCGAGTTTTAGCAACTTCGACGTAACGCTAAAGTAACGTAAACGTAACGTAGCCATATGATTCGTTCTGAGCATCATGCGTTTCGTTGAATTTTTCGGTGAAAAATCCAATGTGCGCAAGCTCAGAACGAATCATAGGCTACGTTACGTTTACGTTACTTTAGCGTTACGTCGGGTCATACGTTACGCTCTACATCCTGCTCTATTGCTTTTGTAAATTTTACACGATGGGAATTTCCCAACTGCACAAAAATATTTGGTCATTTTGTCGTAATTAGGGAGCTTTTGAACTCGCAAACGATTTCAAATCTACGGTCACTCGAACCCAGGAAGTGGATTCGTCTTAAATTGCCTTCTATACCATCTGCTAAACGCTGGAACCCTCCTCGGATTTTTTTTAAAGTAAAAAAAAAACAGCGTGCAGTTTCTTCTAAAAATATCGCTCGTTTTAAAAGACGGCAGCGGGTACAACACTGAGATCAAGAATGCAGATAGGAGGGAGGTTTATTATTCAGACTCTCTAGCTCTCAGAACTCGCACACGAACCATCAATTGTTCCCCAACTCCATGGAGAGCAGGGGCGTAAACGAAGCCGAGGGGGGGGGGGTTAAAAAAAAGTATTTTCGTATCAGCAAGAAAGCGGCGAAGGAGTCTGTTGATGAGGATTGAGGAGGGCTTCCCCCAGCCATCCCTTCCGCGATGCCCCTGACGCGCGAGATCCATTTCCAGCAGCGAAACCCGGAATCCAACAGCGTGAAACCCGCAAAGAAAAAATGGATTTCTTGAACTTGTTATTTCGAAAGATGTGAGAGCTATTAAAACCATTTTTCATTTGAAAACTCAACTTTCTAACATTTTATTTTCCTTTTAAAAACTTATTCATTAATGTAAAGGACCGAAAAAGTGCATCTTTTTAAATGTTTTAGATGTAACTACCGTAGACTGGCACAGCGCTATACATTTGGTGAATTGGCACGTCAGTACGAAACTTAAAAAAATTAAGTCTATTATTATCCATGAAACCTAAGAAGTGTATGTACCGATTACTCAAATTGCAATTAAAAATAAAACAGAATCACTGCACCACAAGGCAATAATGATATACGTTCTCCCTCCGTCTCTCTCTAAAAATACACTGCTCTCTTTTTTTTTTCGAAACCTTTTCATATGCCAGTATGACTAAAGTAGCATTACAAAAATCTGGGATTATAATGTACCTGGGATCGAAATCCGAACATTACATGAACGCGCGTCACAACTTTGACTAGGTTTTACGGTAAATGAGAGAATAACTACTATTCTTTTTTTTATCTAGATCGGATCCATATCGCAATTTTTGGAATGTAAGACCATAGTAATGCAATTTTGCATAGCCATCCAACGTGGCGAGGGTTTGTACTGGGAGATCCCTGCTTCTGTTTGCGCCCCGGATGCTATTTCTTTTCACACAGACTAGGCCTACTATTTGAGCTCCGGCTTCATTCGGTCATTTACGTTTACTCGACATCAGCCTACTAAACTATAGCCTAGCAAGAAAAAATGCTTTTTTTTTCAGAAAAAAAGAAATTTCGTGTAAGCCGCAACAAGCCAACAAATTTTTCAGGCGTGCAGCATAAAAACAGCTTCCACGTGCTGTGTGGGTTTTATGAGGGATGGGATTCCTTTTTGGAATAAATTACCTTGTTTTTCACCCCCCCCCCCCCCGCAGCCATAACATGTTCGCTTCGCACGTCTGATCGCGCGTATTTTAAAAACGCGAGGGAGGGGGAAGACTGTCCATTCCACTTGTTGGTGACATAATTTAAAAGGCGACGGGGTTTGTGGGTGGAAGAAAGTTTATTATGGGGATTTGGTTTGAGAAAACACGGGCAAGGGAGAAAAGACAATACGGAAGATTCAGGATCTTTTGTGTACTAGTTAGGATTGCGTTCTATCGTTTTCTGTTCCCAACATATTATTCTCATCAATATTAAATTTAAAATGTTGCCCGTGGGCGTTGTGCGACAACCTTCAACAAAATATTTTTCGAAATATATATTATATACAACTCTGGTTTTAAATAATTTATAAGTTTTCATATTAAAAATTAAAACCAGAAGCTAATTTTGAAATCTAGATTCTAGACTATAGTCCTACCGGGTGTGCTCATAATATATTTTATGATTAAAAATTCCATTTCCACAAATTCAGTGACATATTTTCGATTTTTAGTCCATCAGGTTAAAGCCTACAGAGCTTCGTGTTTTTGTTTTTTTAAACCGTACAAAATTTACACCAACACAGTAGGCCTATACGTGCAATAAATTTTTAAAAAGATATATGGACTACCGGTAATCCGGTAGGCTATGATGGCAGTGGCACGCAGTTATTCTACAATATATAGATTTTAGACTTATCAACTCTAGCTATTTTTTTTTTCACCTTTTTGCTGTAAAATTTTCCATTAAATGAAATTTTAATAAGAAAGAACTAAACTAAACGTGTAAATCTACTTGTATTAAAAAAAAATCAACATTTTCCATATGAAATTTTTCAATAAACATTTTTTGGGTTACTTTATCATTATTACACTAATTTACACATATTCCATTACGAAATACAGCCTACGCTACAGAGTAGGCTAACTTTCTCTGGACGGTTGTGTCAACTAGGTTCTACCGGTACTTTAAGATTAAGGTGGGTTGTTCCATCGAACCCTGTAATCTGGTTTAATCTTCGTTCATATTCATGTTTTATCGACCAATTATGTCTTAAACTAAGATTTTCGGGGATTGCGGGAACTATCGGCGAATTATGCTCTACATTAATTACCTTCCCGCAATTTATGCCGCTAAAAAAAATTGGCTTTATGACTGCGAGTGACGTTTTCGAGAGGGAAGGGGGGGAGTTTATTCCCCGTCCCTGATTAACATACTGATTAGCTAAATGTTTACACTGCGTTTTCCCGCAAATATAAACCAGGAGAGTCTAGATCTATGGGACTGATTGCGTCACTTGACGCCATGAATAATTCAGGAAAAGTGCAGAAGTGTCACCCCATGCTCCGCTGCCGTAAGTCCGATAGATTACCTCACGCGTCGCACAACCACCGCATTGATTTATCGTAAAACCAATAGCTAATCTCACCAGCAGGTTTTCGATATTCTTGTTCCAACCTGGAGACGGGAGGGGGGGTTCCTCCCTCCCCCACATCTCTTCGTCTCAAGACGGAGATAAATTGCGGGTTCCCCATTACACGAGTTCATCATTTATTCAATAAATTCCCGTCTTAACTTAAAAAAAAAAGTTTTTCTTTCTCCAGAGTGAGTCCCGTAAAGTACTGAATTAATGAAAGTGTGCAACATAGGCCTACAAGATTAAAATAGTAGGCCTACATCGACCTACATCTGGGCTTAATTTTGTAAATCTTTGAAATTTGTAACCAACTAACCATCTTCCGAACACATTAAAGAAAGAACGGGAATTGCAGGTACGTGCAAAATTAGGTCCGGCCCCGGGGAATCCGCTTGTTGAAACCCGTTTAAATTCAAATTATCCCGTAAAACCGACGTCGGTGGAAGAAAAAAAATTGAATTTCTCACACCTACAGAACAAAACAGAATACATTAAACCACCCGAATAAACAAAGCAGGAAAAGTTTTCTCGAGAATGAAGTTCCCTGCTGGGGTCCCTAAAGAATACACCAAAATCTAGTTTAAAACTTCCATATATTAAAGGCCCAAAACACATTCTGGATCTAGTCTAGTGTTGTTCTTTTCCTAAAGAAAGAGTATAATCCTCACCATAACATAGGCTACATACGGAGACTTACGTTGTCCCAAGTCTGGATGAAAAAAAGACAGACATACTAGCGGAAATTACCGACGGAAAATAGACCCGAATGATGTGCCCTTTTATCGACCCCCACTTCCTATTGCTACCGCCGCGGTAATTTATTGCCCAGGTAAATATGAAATATATAAAGAATGGAAACCGCATCCTCCATCACGCATTTAATAATTAACGGGAGTGAGTTACTATCTCGCTTTAATCCCACCGAAGTGCAGCATAATGTTTTACCCGCCGGGGGAGGGGGAGATCCCGCTCCCCCGCCACTTCTAATGCTAAAATGCGTTTACGAAAAAACAATCATAAATTATTACCAGCTCCTATTGCGCAGTTTGTTATAAAACTCCGAAAACACAATGAATCGTAATTTAGATTTGAACCTCGTATTATTATATGTAAAACTTATTCGCACCTTTGCTTTTCAAAAATTCCTCTAGTTCGAATGTCGCTTGCTTTTTGTGCGCACCGTGAATCTGATCTAAAAGTCGCACGCCATTATACGCTCCGCGTAAAAAAAAAAGTAAAATCCAATATACTTACAGTTAGTAAATTCTAACTGATAACTTCAAAGTCCAATTACTTAATTAGTCAAATTAATGTTATGTGAAGTTACTATGTACTGTATTCATTGCGCCGCAGAGCTACGCAAATGCGCAACGGCTTTGAACAACTCTCGCAGACAATCGGGAATTATTTGTTCCAGCAAATTATGTGAAATCCTTGGACCTTGGTTGAATTACAGTAACTAGTAAAAAAAAATCTCAATCTCCGCATTGGGATACAGTGCCCGAAAATCTATGGGCAAGTGCCCTAGGGCGCCCAAATTCAGCTAAAACCGTCCTGAAACTATCGAGAGGAATAATGTTTAACTTGTTCCTTGAAAGCAAACAGTTTAAAAAACGATGCCTCATTTTGTAATAAATTTCCAGACTCCGAAGCCTACGATATGCCTTACGCCGGAAATGGTGTGGGAGTATACACGGATAGTATCTATAACCTTTCAAGTAGAGAATCCACAAATTAAAGATTAATCAACTCAAAACCTTCTTCTCAGACCTCTCTTTCAATTTCTCTTCGATCTTTCGAATGGCGTTTATTATTAATATCGATTTCTCACGGCCTCAATACTTTCTGGAAAATGCCGATTTTTTTTTTATTAGGTTTGAAGGTTGCTTACCTTTCAGGTGATCTTGGTTGTCGGTTGAACGCATAATGTCATTCAAGTAATGTTCTAATGTCGATAAGCGTAATGTATCCAGCGGACTGGGCGCTGCGTTGTTAGTTAAATGTCGATCCTGCAAAGAAAAACGGGAAACATTAATAATGGAGGTTAAAACCATGGTGATTTTTGTTTTATAAACGTCGGACCGCCAGTGATACCATCTGAACGACGAACGTGATCGGTGGTATAAAAATGAAAACCGTTTCGTAGCCTACAATTTAGTTTTGTCAGGGTACATTAATTCTTGGTTTTGTCCATAATCGTAAAATCTCGATTGCCACTTCATGAACTGGCTAAATTACTTATAATAGAAGTAGGCTCCTTCTATCAGAAAATTATATTTGACAAGATGGGATCATCTAATTCTAAGGGAAGGACAGAGTGGATTCATACTTTCGCCATCCTCCGTCGTCACCCCGAAAGAGTGGTGAACAACATGGTTCCATTGCATTGGTGAGATATCAGCCAATAAATTGGCGACAATCTGCCAAGAGAAGATATTACCCATCCTGTGAGGATCTAAAATTTTGACTATTTTACGGAGGAAACAAAAAAAACTTAGAACTAGACGGATAATCCTGATATTTTTACAAAAGTGAAAAGTCCAATATCAACAGAACAATGTTAAATTAATTATAGGCCTATATAATTCAAATATTAAAACTGATATCACTATCACGTCGTCGCCTGGCGCTTGCACACACACACAAATTATACGGATAGTACCATAGGCCTATATTATACAATCGGTACTATACCTCTTCCGTGACATACCCCCGTACAATTCTGGAAAACTTATTATAGGCATACGTTAATTTCTATTTATAATATTACACGCCTGCTTAAACCCGTTATTTAACATGATAGAAGAAATTTCCTTATTTTTTATTATTTAAATTCCAAGGGTATTTTTACTAAAAGAAGTGCATATTACCGTGAATATTATTACGTAAAGGCTGATGCTATAATACGTTTTGTTGGCTTTTACAAGGACGACTACCGTCCGCAGCTATAATAATTACTACTGTGTATCTACTAATCACTCAGTGGCGAACCGAGAAATTACACCGACGGGTTGCGCGTCATCTGGATCTGGAAAAAGACGAGGGGCTTTGAGCTTGGGTAATTCGGGCCCTAACTGCTACTGAAAATTTGTATTACCGTAAGTTACTACAGACTACTGTAAATCCTGACGACGTTATACTTATTAATTTGCTGAAAATGTTACAGTGTAATATAAGTCTGCCGGATACGATAGCCAGGCAGCCAGCAGTAAAACTTAACGCAACTTGACCGAATCATAATCTTTACAGCGTAGGAATTCCCATACGAATTTCGGCATTTCATACAAAATTTTATACTAACTCCACAAACTGCATTGAATTTATAATGCAGTCTTCTACACGTATAAAATACTCCGTATGCCTATAGTTTACATTTTCAGCGTTCAGTTGGATTCTTCGAAAGTTTCTAATTTCTAGGCCCTATATTCTATTTCGTGTCATCTTGGTTTCGTCTTTTTCATGATTGTGTATAAAAATTCAGGCGGCCCCACTCCGCAGCCTCGTGATCCGCCCCTGGCTCTGTATGTGTAGTAGGTGCGCTCTATCTGCAAATATCAAGCAAAAGGGATAGGGAATTAAATGCATTATTCTAATTCCCATTCGCAAATAATTTTGTTTTCCGTAAAATATAAAGCCCGATCTGTCTTTAATCCGCTTACAATGCATCTTTCATTTTCGTATAATTTGTTTCGTTTTATATTAATTTGATTGTTTCAGTGAAGTTCATAAAATTATGCGTGGAAAATGCGGAGCTGTACAGTCGTTTCTAAGGAAATGTGGACGTTTTGTACATAAAGCGATACGATATGCACCTTCGATGAGAGAGTTTTCGGTAGCAAATGATCGGGACCATTAGAAGTCCCTCCTGGGGCTGCTGCTCGCGCGATCCGTACGGCCCATAGGGAATAAGCGGGCTTGAAAATGGATGGATGGATGAGAGAGAAGTGAGAACAGAACCAAAGGAGATTCCAGTGAAATGGGATTACCCGGATTACCCTTTTACAGAGCGTGTATAGTCTTTCTCCAGACATTACTGGAACATCTTAGGACTTACCGGTACTTCGAGAGAGAGGGGGGGGGGGCACAGAAAAATAGTTTAGGGTGTAGCAAACTTATTGGGGAAATAAGGCAGAAAATATTGCCCTCCCCCCTCATAAAATTTGGGATATCCTTAAAATTTATTGTAGGCTACACGTGTATTTAAAATTTTAAACTACCTAGAGTTTAGCTCTCGGGTGGCTTCATTTATAATAGTGAAGAGCGCTTACTCCCCGTCCCCTTATCCTTCTCCTTTGAATATTTCTAAGCCCTGTATACGGTCACAGAATCTTGATTATACCATTCGGAAAATCCGAATAGCAAGCGAACCGCTGTAGAAGGATTATATAGGCCTATAATATCTATCATCCAAAGGAAAAGAAGAATGAATAAAAAAAAAACGCGAATCTCGATCATTAATTCACCTGAATAAATTGGAATGATATCATTTCGAGACGTTTGGACCGATCTACCTCCCGAGACGACGTCTCAGGTCTTCTAATCGATCCCTCACTAGCCAAGGAAATATATAAAATGCATAAAAAAGCACACACAAGCAGCGCACGTGTCTCGGATGACTGCCCAGTGGTGCTCGTACGAGAAAGAGATAGGCTACCGTAACGGTGGAATAAAAAAAAAATCAATTTGTTAGAATGAGTACGACGGGGTCCTCCGAATAACGGAAAAAAACAAAACTGTGGTGAATATAATACCGTACATTCATTAGTTACTCTTTAGCCCAGCAATATTAGTAATTAACTTTTTAAATGTCCCGATTACCTCAGAGGCTTCCGTACAGTACTTCTATAAATCTCTCATATTATACCCATCATAGTAATTTTCGATTGGGCGAGGGGGTGAGCTGTAAGCGGAGAAAATTGGAGAATAGGGTAGTACAGTTAATAGGCTGGGGAGGGTAAAATATTAGAGTTCAATTATTTTTGTTTTATTAATGTATTAGTCATGATTAGCAATAGTCAAATGTAGCCTATATAATATATTCGTTTTATTCATTTAGTAAAATAATTTGGTCAGGGTAAGCATCGAAAGTTAAAAATCGCGTTTTTT
>JAQFYH010000870.1:0-10926 GCA_034694405.1 Scolopendrellopsis subnuda
GCCCTATATTGTACCCCCCTGGAAAATTTTAGGGGGGTACATTGTACCCATGTACCCCCTAGTTCCTGAGCCCCTGCTTGCTTTGATTATGTTAGTCCCTGCCCGGTAACAGTGAACTATTTTTTTGCCTCTGAAACTTTCATCGCATAGAATAAGTGCGACCTAACGACAGTACCATCTAAGATGGATCCAACAAGAAAAATGGAAAAAGTTCCATGACTGTGCTAGTTATAAAACCCTCGATCTTCATTCTGATGTGCAGAAGCGTAATTATTAACATCTGACTCTTAATTTGTCCGAGAGAGGTCACGACCGTCACATTAGCATCAAAACAAAAAAACAAAAGAAAAGAAACAAAAAAGCAAAAACACCGCTGCGTCTTGATCTACAAAACTTCTTCAAACAATATATCTTTCGGCTCATCGAGAACATTTTCACGCATTTTCTATATAAAATACCAGCATTTAAAAAAACTCCGCGTTGAATAACATCATTTTTACGCAATAACTTATCCTACTTTTTAACGGTATAAATATAGTAGCTCCTCCATCCCTCGCTTTGCATCTTAAATAAACCCAAGGAGGAAGGTGACCCTCGTCCACCTTGATTTTAATCCGGTCTTCCAAGTCTAGGCCATGTTTTAAGTATTTCACGGGCATTTTTTCCCCTTCCATCACTTGACCTCTCTTCAGCAGGAGGGCTCGCAGTTGCCCAGCTCCTCGCAGCGGCGTATTTCCAGTGATTTAGTCAGATGTCCAGAGATGAGGTTTTCTCTTTTTTTCTTTCTTTTTTAATTCTTATTTTTTGTACCGCCTCCAGACAAAGCAAAAGATGAAATTATATAACGAAAGGGGGTTATTTTCGTAACAGTTTTATTGCCAAAATTCTATCTCAATTCTGAATCAGGAAATACGAGAAGTAGATCATTTTTCCCATTATAGGGAAAAATTATATATTTTTTGTTGTTACAGAAAGCTATAAAACCCAAAGGCGATCAATCCGCCTTTCTAACCTTCTGTGGGAATTCAGGATGCGATAAAAAGAAATTGATACATATTAGAGATTATTGTGATATGAAACAATAGAGTCCCCGATTTGCAGAGTACAAAAGGAATTCGTTTTTCATTCATTATCAAACCCGCTTCTTTAGAAGGGTCGCATAGGAGACTTTGGGTTCAGCGTCGTCCCAGCAGATGGAACGTCTTCCCAGCTTTCGTCTTCCCCAAACAGATAACGAGTCAATTGTGGGGAGATATAAAAGCGATAAACGATTAAACGTACGAGAACACCTTCACTTTCAGTCACCTGAGAGGGCCAATTTTGCTGTAAGAACTAAGAAATTAGGTTGAAACAACAGAGATCGTGTTGATAAGTAGAAACTTCGCACAAACGGGAGTTGAACCATCAGACCGGGAGACCACGCAATCTACTTGCTCTGCAAGCTAGTCTCTAGACGAAAAAAGTGTCTTGCCAGCAACACGGCTAGACGTCTCCCTAAAATGAAATAAATATAGGATTTTTATGAAAGAATCCAGGACAGTGAGAACGCGAGTCTGGACCCTGGACTGTAAATGGTTTTATCGAGTGTAACCAGCCGTTATTTACATCATTTATCAACAAACGTGCCTTTTAACATGCAAATATTTTCAATTTAAATGTCAATATGCGCTTAAAAGTTCATTATTTAAAATAGGAAGTCATAAATATTGTCATCTTTAAGAAAAAAACACCTTGTCAAAACGAATGGGAAAAACTTGCTGGCTGAGACCTCAACGTATAACGTAAATCGAGTTATTGAACTCGAATGTCATTATAGAAATAACAGAATAACTCTTCTGATGCACGTAATAAGTTCCTTCTCTCGGTCCGCCATTATCTGAAATAATAAGATATTCAAAGATATGCTAATAATAGGTTGCAGATATTAAAAAGCAAGACTTATTCGTCGATTTGTGACACCTCTAGTATACAGCAATATTTAACTGTGGGATATATATCGCTGCACCAACTAAATTAACGTCGAACGGACTTGGAAACAGACGACGCGGCAGGTTTATGTCAGTTTTAGATGAAGAAGATGTAACCTCTAGCAGTAGCTTTTTTTATTCGTTTAAATTATTACTAGGTTAATAATAAATAATATCTTTTTTTTATAGCTTTTTAATTGTAAATCATTTTCTATACTCATTCCGTCAGCGCCAATACGATCAAGATACGATCAAGATACAGAGAGGTACATCCGTAGAAAGTCTCTCTTCTAATTTTGTTGTTCGAATAGGATCTATTACCAGCATACTCTATCCTATCTCAGTATCGGATCCAGGAATCTCAGTATCGGATCCAGAAATTATTGGCAATTTGCTGTTAAAGATTCCACGAGGAGGAGGTTATGGGGAAAAAATTTTACAAATGTAAATCAAAATTGGTGCATTTTTAAGCACTCGGACTAGAAAAAATGTAATCTTTGTGCAACTTTTGGGCCATAAATTTTTTTTAAATTTAACTGAAATCTGATGTATTATTTCACACAGTCTGGCTGGAAACATTATATTATTGGCTTTTTTGAGTCATAATTGGTTCATTTTTATAAGGACAGGAAAAAATCTTATCTCTTATTTTTTTTTCCCCTTTTTCTTTCCCCTCCTTTTTCTCCCCTAAATGGGGGAGACGATCGCCCCCTCCGCCCCTCCCTAGATCCGCCACTGGATATTGCTCGAAAAGACGTTACCGAAATTGTTTTATTTTACGAAGACAGTTTTTGGGTTATCATGTTCGTATAAATACAGAGTGCATGTGCTCAGTCAGTTGGAGGAGTTGGTAGTCGAGTTGTTTAGCGCACTTGCTTCTTGGCCCGATTTCCAGCGTAAAACCCGACCAACTCCTCTCCGGGTCAGTTATATAGGTGGGCTCTAACTGTCCGGAAAAGTGCGCTGCCTCTTAGGGGGTAATTCCCACCGCCCTCTCAACGGATGCTTCTCATCTCCGGCTTTTGGCGAAATGGGTGTAGAATAAAAAAAAAGTTAGGCTAAGCCGGAAAAATATTTCGGCATATTTTTGGCGATTATTTTAGACCAGTACGGAGTACGGACCTTTTAAGAATGTGTATGAAAATGTAACAATATCGAAGAGTAGAGAATCCTGTGTGGAAAGATTTCACCAAGTTTCTAACGTCAGAACTCAGAACCCTTACTCAGCCGTCTGGGATTAAAACAGAGTAAAATACCTCTGATGTTCTGGTAGGGATAGACGATTTAATTAAGTTACTACTAAACGTTGTTTATAGGCTATTTAATTTCGTAGTTTGAAACGTAAAAAAAAATAGTAAAAAAAAAAGAAGAAGAGTAGCACCTATACAGTAAACTTAATTGCTGTCGTTTAAATCATATTTATATGCACGAAATGACCTGCTTGCATATCAACCATCTTCTGCTGATATAGAACGAATCGACCAGGTAGAAGATACTAACTGACCAATCTGCATATATAGATATTATAGATTTTTTTTCTTCTTCCCAATTTATAGATCCGGTATAAAATGTTTATAAACCTTGTTTTATTACTCATTAAAGTTAGTTAAATTAACTTTGGAATTATACATTTTACATGTGATCAGATCCTGCTGGGAGTGGACGAAACAGCTGATTGATGAACGGGAGTGGACAGGAATTCGGCTGTCCCAATGAAAAACCAAGATCTCCTTGTAAAAAATGAGATTATGCATTTTTTTGACTAATTATTCTGTATTATACCCGGGGTATAAAGAAAATGAGCTAATCTTGAATAGTTTTCGAGTATAATAAAAACCAAGTTATCTCCATTCATTTCCATGTAATACTTCTGTAATATTAGACTATAATATTACGAATTTCTCTATTTTTTTTACATAAACTTAATGTTATTTACTTGCTGGTTCCATACAGCCGAATTAGTTAGGGTTTCCCAAGCAATGAGAAATAATACTTCTTTAGAAAATCTGGAAATGAATTCTGTGGAGTTCAAAAGTGAATATCTATCTAAAACACTGTACAGACAGGACATGAGGTCGGAGGACAGCCCAGAGAAGAAAAATACAGAGGGCGAATTCTTAATTTCGTCCCAACTTTCATTCAGAGTTTCGGCTAAATTATTCGTCGGCGAATTTGTACTGTGTTCAATGTGTTTCCCATTCAACCTACTAGCAGCCCCGCAGTGGTGTTTCCATGATTCGATCACGGTTTTGCATGTGTTCCATTTATTTAAGAACTTTCCAAACATCAACAATGAGTGGGAGATGCCTGTCGATGAAACAGGAGCTGGGTCAAGGGTTCGAAACCGTACAAATCCATTTGGCTCATGTCAGGTGACTTAGTAGGGATGTAGCTTATTTTTGATGAAACGCCCTTGCTCCTGCGACGTTCGATTTAGGATAGGGTTAACTTGGCGGTTAGGGACGACGCTTTATCGTGGTGAAGGGTTACTTTTGAGTTTTGACTACTCCCCGGGATACAGTCGCGAATATATTCCTCGAAATAAGGTTTCAGTACATAGCCAATGTAATAATGCACATTAATCGTTGGTTTTTCGGTCACTCTGGCGGGATAACGTCTGGAGGCTCTGGACGATGGATTAACCAAAGACCATAATGACTTTCGGTCAGTTTCATTGCATTTCAACTGCCCGTTTCCAGGGATGTTCTGTCCAGGTTGCTGATAGAAAATCTTTCTTATCCCGTTGCATAGTGAATAAGTGGATGTTATCGAGATTAACCATGTGTTCGCCACTGTCTCTCGTCAGGAAATTTTCTTGGGTTCGATTTCAGGTTCTTCTGGGTTGCAGGATTAACACCCAGATTTATTAACGCCCAAACGGCGCTCACAAGACGGATCAGAGCCCAACATTAATAACACCCAAATTTAAATAATCTGGAAGGAAAACAAAAACAAAAACAAATTCTGGATTAAGGTCCAAAGGAAGTGGACCCAATTTTCTCGTAGGTCCGCTTTGGTTGGGGAAGGAGTGTAGCAATCAAACATCTACGGAACAATGCCCAGCCGGAAAAGCACCCAAACAGGATCACATGGCGGAATAAGAGCCAACCCCTTACCGCACATTTTTTGGATTGGGCAAAATTTGGGTGTTAATCCTGCAACTCGTTCTTCGGGTGTCTTTCCGAAAAGACACAAAATTTCGTTTTTCGTTTAATTTTGGCGCCTAAATCTTAATGAATAGCGTTTTTATTGACTTTCTAGGCATTCCGAACTGCAAGCGTTCTTTAGCTATTAGGTGGATTCGCCTTTTCAATTGCTTTTTGACTTTTTGATATCATCCTTTGTCCTAACCCTTGGTGAGGGCCGGAAGATCGGCTCCGATTCACGTAAAGATTAAGCCAGGGCCGTTTTTTTATTAGATCCTACTACTCTATACTCACTTTCCCGTAATAATGTAATTCCGACTTGTTTTTAGTTCTTTTTCAATAGATCTGGAAGACATGGACAAACCTTGTTCGGAAAGTACTTTTACTCTTATCTCGATTTCATCTTTAGTTAAAGCCGCCATTTTGCAATAAGAAAAAACGGGCATGCACATAGCACGAAACTGCTTTCTTGGGCGCTCTCAATAAAAAAAAGTTTATTAAAATATCTTAAATAGTCATCGAGATATTAATGTTTAAAGTTGGGACAAAATTAGGAATTCACCCTCCGTATACAGTATTATACGGTTTCAATTGGTCGCAGATTCGTTTCGAATACAGTCTACTATATTGACTTCCGATGAGACAAGCTGGTTGCTGCTCTAAGAAAGCGATGAGATATAAAAGACTTTAGAATACAGAATTTCCATGAATGTATCCACCGCATTATTTAAAATTTAAAGAAAACCACATAGATTTGAAAGAAATGGATTTGGAGGTGACAAGGTCACACTTTCGTACAATTTTATAAGAAAATTATTCGAACGACAGGGATCGTATTCAGTAGGAAGGAATGTAGGATATAAAAATTTTATTTCATGAAAAAAAATCATATAATGAGCCCCTGTTCCGTCTCTGTGTCACAAGATCAAAAGGATCATATTTCGAGCATCTTTTGTTAGAGAACGGAATTAACGACAAAAAGACGAGCAGTCGGAGCATAATTTTCTTTACGTAAAAACGACGCAAAATTACTCGCCTATATTTTCAGATCATTTCTGTCACGATTTTTTGAGAAATTACGGCTTGGGATTTGAACAATAGAATTATACACTGCATAACTTATAATATTGTCATATTGAGACGTAATCTGATATTTTCTTCTTCTTCTTCAAATTCTTCAGATGCACCCTTAAAACTCGCCGACATGACAAATGATTTTCTGCATTTTACACGTAGAAAAGAAATTCAGAAAAGTCAAGGCAGTGAAATGAGGTTAAGAACTAAAGGGTACGCTGTAATTAATTATGTTTAGGATCCTTTTGCTGCTGCTAGACGGTCGTTTATTACGTTGACGCGACACATTTTTGGGGCGATTTTTGAAGCAAAGCGGATTGGAGGTAGATTATTATTTCGGATGATTAGGTTTCTTGCGAACGAAATTGCACGATAGATAGTTTCCTGGAATCCTTGAACCTATATCTGCTGTCAAAAAATGAATTCTGCGATCAATCAATGCTTGCACGGGTAATAATGCAATTATATAGTTTTTTTTTCGCTACGAAATATGAGGGATATTTGAGAAAATTGTATAAAGCCTATAAGCTATGATTCCCACATCGTATTATATTTGAACTTGTGAACTTCATCTGAATCCGACTTTTTTCTTTTAATTGGAGAGCTAGAATTTACATTATCCGATCGGCCAAAACGGAGTCCTATATTTGTGGAGAAAATACAGTAATTATATTTAAATATACGAACATAATTTTCCTATTAGACATCCGATACCTTAGAATAAAATAGGCATTAAATTTGCCTTTGAGGGTTTTCTTCTGTTTTAGACATCCCGTTTAGGTTCAATGAGATTAATGAGGTTATACTGCAGGTCCGCAAACTCGCCGTCATATTACGTTGTATTTAAGGCACCTCCTACAAAAATTAGGCTAATGCAGTTTTGTTCTCTTTGAGGAAGGAAGTGTGGTGACTGCTGCTTAGTGAAGTGCTCGAATATGATTGGTTGAAAGTAACTTACTGCAGCCGAAGAAATTAAGTAATGAATAAGCATTACAACGTGTACTTTCTTTCGGAAGCTCGGCGGAGCTCAAGGAACGGAATGTGGAGCCATAAGAATATCTTGTATCTTTTATATAGAGGACAAACAGATATCATTTTGTTGTTAGATATCCAGACTATATCAGACAAAATTATAAAGTCTCTTCTCTCTTATATAGATTTGTACTATAGTTACTGTACCCTATGTACAAAATTAATGTCGTTTGTCTTTCTTACCGTAAGTCTGCCAATTGCATGACGAAATGGAATTCTTTCAACTAACTTACGTTGTACAGTATTTACACTATCATACCGACTCTTTTAATTCATGCCAACATTGCGGAAATACGAGACCTAAAGATAATCTCCTTGACCCTGGATGATGGCATTTTGTCCCCGACACAAAGTAAATTCTTACATAAAAAGGAAAATTCCATCGTTTGATCCGATGTTGCCAGTGTGAATTCTATAATAATAGCATACTTATGTAACGCGTATTATGTCTTTTATGTAAATTAATCTTATAGTGTTCTTTTCTCGAATCCAGAATTATGTAAGAATGCGGCACATTACATAAAAAAAAATTCATTGAGCTTATTCTAAATTTAGAACATCCCTATTACACCATTGTACGACATATAAGAGAAAAGGTTGATATCAAAAATATGTGTTATCGCATTTGCACGCGTAATATTAAGACCGTTTCCCTTATGAATGCTAATATCGTCCACTCAAGACGCGGCGGATGGCGTGTAGCATACTGACCTTTAATCGTCTCTATATTTTGATCTCACTCAGCGTCACGTAACAGATTGACCCCTTGCCGTTCAATCTTCCCCCTTTTTAGCAGCCTTCCAGCAAGGTCGGAAAACTTACAAAAGCAATTTGTCGGTATAAGATTGATCAACAGAAGAAATGTTTACAAACACGATTAAAAAGTAGATCGTTTTAGCAGTTTTTTAAATTAAAAAAAAAAACAAACTGTAAATTGTGCAATAGGCAATTTACGTTTATACCAGATCGTTTTTTTTTCTTCTTTCTGAACATGAAAATAAGGATCGTATGTATTCTGAGATACGTGATCGTGCGCGCCTAATAATATCTTGAATTTAGTTTATAATATTAAACATTCTTCTCTTGTACAAATATTGATGAAATTGATCGAAATATAGTAGCCTACTTCGATCAGGGGTCGTGCAGTACACTGTGGTCCAAAAAAAAATTAAAACCAGTACATCTTTCAAAAAAAATGTTAGTGCTCGTGCTGAAACCAAACACGGACAATTAATCGACATTGAAGGATTTACTGCGACAATATTAATGTTATAAAATGCTGACTAAAATACACGGACGTCCCGTTATGTCAAGTACGTCTGTGCACATAACTTAGCCATAATTTGAGCGACTCATGTTGATGAGTACGTATTACAACGTTGTGCAAACGATGAAAATTCTGTGCTATGTATAAAATTGGGCAATACCTCTGCCTGTATATAGTGGTTGACTGTTGTATTGGGTTGACCGAATAACCCAATGATTTTCAAAGTATAAAAGCATGTACAGTTTGTACGACCCATACACGACAGTAGGCTACACCCCATATTATAATGAACCCATCGTATTTGAATTTTTGAATAATGTTTACGCTATTGTACAGGTGTAAATGTATTACTGTACTGTATTTTCTCCTCATGTTATAATTAATACGGGGTATACCTCGGTATATTATAGTCCCTTTCTGAAAAATGATGGGTACTGTACAAAATTAATAATAAGTTATTTGTAATAAAATTAACGTGATTTTTGTTTAATATGTGAAAATATATCTGATTTCAGGGATACATTTGACAGGATCAACACATGGCTGGTTCTTCAGGTGGAAAAGGGTAAGTAGCTCTTTGTTATTCTCCACATTGTAAATGCCGTTCTGGCTTCCGCTTGGCCAATTAGGCATTTATTCATACGGTACCGTATGTCTCTCTAAAAAAGAACCTGAATAATTCCAGTCTTACAAGATTTACGATGAACTCGGGGGTTATGTAATTTT
Source organism: Scolopendrellopsis subnuda (assembly GCA_034694405.1). Taxonomy (NCBI): domain Eukaryota; kingdom Metazoa; phylum Arthropoda; class Symphyla; family Scolopendrellidae; genus Scolopendrellopsis; species Scolopendrellopsis subnuda. The sequence continues at coordinate 9,213 of JAQFYH010000870.1, forward strand.
TTCTGGCTTTTGCAGCGGAATGTTCACACAGTATATTCTCTATCCGGATCTGTAACTTTTCGCATGGTATTGATTTAAGACCTCCATTGCCAGCGGCTTGAGAATTTTTCTTGAGTTTATTTTACGAAGTTTCTGGTTTTGCGAAACACGAGCAGAGCGTGTTTCAGTCAGGTAGGGGGAAGTCTTCCTTTAGTTGAACCATACATGGACGAATATTCAGGTCCATGATTGAACCTTCATTTACGGTAATTGAAAATTCCTTTTTCCCGTCGTAATTTTGTGCAACTTTATGCAGATATTGAAAGCATATAAAAATTCATGAGAACTCCGTATTTATAAGCGGATGTGCCATTGGCTAGTAAACTCTCTCAACGAAGACAGTGTTTTAAAGGGAAACACAATTTCAATTTGAAACATATCTTAAAATTATTCCTGATATACCATAGATTTTTTTTGAGCATCTTCATATAGACTATATAATTAACTACCATTTTCCACGATACACGACCTTGTCGGATAATTATTTGTGTAACAGTGACCGAATGACTGATTTTGAATGTCTATGTTACGCACATTTCGACACAAAGAGACTTCTTCTTGCCTTATTATTATTTCGCGTCTATTTTTTTTATTTATTTAAATTTACAATACTTATGTAAACATGCAGAGCGACAACTTCTTTTCTTTCCCATATCTTTTCATATTCTGAGGTTTTTTTTTTGATGCCATAATGATATGAGGTTTTTTTTTATGTAATTCTGAGAATGAATGAATATCTCTTTATTCTATTGTTTGTTTGCCAGTTTTTGTGATGCTACTTCAAGCTTGATCGAATCGGCATCAAACGAAGCAGATATGCATTTGCATTCTGATGTGTTTATTTAATTAGTAACAGTTTTTTTTTATAAGTTGTCAATTCTATTCAAATTCAAACGAAAATACACGTCACGAACAGTAATATCGCGGTAATGGTGGAAGTGAAGTATACTGAACAGTACTGTACGTTGGATAATCTATACGCATTGGCATTTTAACGTTATCGTTGTTTTACGTAAAATACTTTCGTATTTTTCGGCGACAGTCGACGAAGGCACATTCTACGACGAAGAACTAATATTAGAATACTATATTGTGTCACTATTATTGAAGATTATAAAAATATACTCTAGTTTTAAAAACGATAGTGAAGGGTCACATTTTGTTAAAGATGTTTAAATCGATCAGGCTTGGCTCTAATAGTGCAATAAACTTATCACGGTATTTTTATTATTTTGGGCGACATAATTGATGGAAGATTACTAATATTTAGTTCGGCACTTTGGAAAATTAAGGGCATGATTTAATATCGTCAATATTAGCAAATGAAACTATACTCTTAAAAATACCAAGTCCCAGCCCATTTCACAGCTGAATAAAATCGTTTTAAAGAAGAAGAACGAATAAACAAGAGTGTCGAAAGGAATGCGTGCGCAAATATTATTTTGCTATTGTAATTCTGCATATAGTTATTGTTCTGTTCCGACACAGTATAACGCGTTGCTAGCCAGAGAGAAACCTCTCTCTCTTCTATTGCGTCATGCATGCTTGTAGCAGCAGCTTGTAACCGCTCAGATTACCATGGCAACCTAGTTCGCGACACGCTCACTAGGGCTACACCGCGGGAGTAAAACTACATTCCCCGAGAGCGGAACACATTCAACAGTCAACACGACTC
>JAQFYH010000871.1:0-10925 GCA_034694405.1 Scolopendrellopsis subnuda
AAGGATTCGATTTGCATCGATGGGTTTTAAGTTCCTTTGATATGGCGGTTTTCGGGTTAGAGAAGGCTCAGTTTTTCGCCTATGACTTTTGCAGTCAAGACGCACCGGTGTTCAGTATAAAATTGCAAGTTCGTGGAATTTACCGTCTTAGAAAGTCGACTTCATAAAGCTTGTCCTGTGTCCACCAAGAGCTGAGTTATAATTATAATCTTACATAAAACAGCTGCATTTTCTGTAGTCTCTGGACAGGAGATTTGCCCAGAAACTAATCATCACTTCCTGTGATTTTACCCAATAAGTAGGCTTCTTCTTGGAAATTTTATTTTCCGAATATTTTTGTTTATAGGCCTACCAGTATAGCTGACGTTGAGAGTCTGAATCAATCAATGGCTAATTAAGAAGTATCAGATTTATATCGATATTAATATTATACGACATCGATATAATCATAATTAGGTTATATCATTGTCAAATCGAAATAAAATCCAAGAGTCTGAAGAATCAGTTGTTAGAAGAAGAAGAAGAAAAAAATGCCTTTATTTCTCGCCATGGGAAAAGTCCACGACTGCTCAGTCTGAATAGAACGGACACTCAGAGTTATGGTATGCGATCGTGATTCAGAGACTATCTTTACAAAACAGAACGGAGTCGTGTGAACTCGTAAATAAAAGTTCTTTTTCTTTTATTATTAAGTTCCATTTTAAAATTTGTTTGTCTTCTGCACTCATGTGGATCTCCAGAATGTCAGTCGAGGGACCCAGTGGCGGAGTTAGATGGGGGGGGGGGGAGACCTGCGAATTTTAAAGCACCTTTTGATAAACCACCCTTATTTTTTATGCTTACCCAGTAAGGGATGCTTGATTGCTATATTTTTATGGATTTTAGAATGTCTCGCGTCCACAATCTTTCGTTTTGCAACTCTGTATTAACTGCGTAGGATTTTGAGCGAAAATAAATTCAGACCATTCCGTATTTAATCTATAAAGTGGTAAAACCTGTGTGACTACATTGGCGGTACTCTGCGTTTGTTAAAAATATAATAAATAAATAAAAAAAAATTACTCGCTATAGATTTACTAAATTAATTAATTTGGGTTTCTGAGATAATTTCCATTTTACGAAGAATTCGAAATCTAGCCTTCTGATTAGTCTTATTCGTCCTCTCAGGATGAGCTCAACCAATCAAAGTCCTGATTTCAAATTCTATGAATAATTAATTAAAATTATCTCAGAAATAAGAAATAATTCATTTTGAAAATCTAAAACAGGTCATTTTATTTATTTCTTATCTTTTTAACAAACTCTTGAGTGTTATTATGTGGACGTCCTTTAACCCGATTGAGCTATACCGGTACATTCGAAGTGGTGCTGAGTGTGAGATCATTCTTGTAAGAACGTTTCTTGTTTAAAAAAAAAAGGGTTGAGAATCAGCTTGACACAAGTTAAAAGAACACGTTCTCAAATTTCATATTTTATTCTGTCTTGTGATAAATGTTGAAGTTTTCCACGTCGCCTACCTCGCCGGCGATATTATTTATCTCCTTCTTATGCTGAAACCCTTTTTTTTTCCCCCGACTCGGCTTATGCAAGGGATTGGTTTCTTTAAAAAAAAAAATTAGAATTTGCCTATTCATTCATTCTGTACATTTTACCTTGTTTTATGGTCGTTGGTTTTTGTTTACAAGTTCTCGACCTGAATCAGATTGTAAAATATTTTTAAAAGTTGGCACGTAGCCCCGTAGCTTATTTTCGATCTAATGTAAATGTAACGCATAGTCGCACAAGATCAAATTGACTATTCCATTTTTTTCACGTAGAATTGGATTTGCCTGTTTGTACAAATTAATTAGTTATATCAAGTTACGTTATGTGTTTGCAGTAGCATGCATAGCTTGTCTAGTAAAATTTTCAGCGAAATTGAAGTCGTCATAAAACTTCATGTAATATTTCCCAAGCTAAGTCGCAAATTCGTAATGCCTACTTATAAAATTACGTAATCAAATAGGCCCCTACGGTACTTTTTTCATAAAGATAGATTACAGTGTTGGCAAAAATGATATATTATTTCAAATACTGTAATACCATGGTAATACAAATAATACATAATTTTATATTATTTGTTTTATTTGTATACTTCATGATTACTTCATTTTTTGACACATTGATTATTATGTATTATTTATATTACCTATAATAATACAAATAATACATAAGAATCAAAAAATGAAGTATTATTTAGGTTTATACCTAAGAACACTACTGTAGTGTTCTTAGGTTTTAAATATTTCATTATCAGTATTATAAATAGGCTACTGATAATGAAATATTTAAATAATACAAATAATACATAAACTTTGCCAACCCTGGTAGATAATCTACCATTAATAGGCTATTCTGTAAGTTGAAATAAAGTTAGATAACAACTGACTTTACCCCAGCTTCAGTCGCAAGCCATCGCTGAAAAGTTCGGTTTAATATTTTGAACGTGTAATCGCGTATAATAAAATGATTTTTTTCCTGGGGCAAAATACGACCCGTAGAGTCGGTGGGGGGGGGGGGGGTTCGTATAATCAGCCAGGTATAATTATGTTTCTGAAATGCTGTGATCTTGTTTTCACAGCACGATCTTATCACCTTCTCATTTTTTTACGTTTCTTCTAATTATTTCATTCAAAGTATTTCTATGATTCATCGCTTTCCATATTTTTTTTTAAAGTTCTGCGAAAAGATAAAATTAAAAAAATTTCGTTCAGTTCATTTTTGATTCGTACGTAATATTTTTATTCGGTGACCAGGAATCTCGGTGTTCAAAATGTTTCGGAGATGTTCATTTCAAATACTTTAAAAATGTTTACGAAAAGCCCAGGATTTAATTTTATACCTGGAGTTACTAAAAAATAATTAATGGGACTGCTCCTTGGAATCATCTCAAAGTCCCACACCCACACAATTCATTAATTATCAAGATGCGCGCATCAATTCGTTAGAACCGTGCGCTACTGGTCTTACTTTTGACTTGACTCGACTTACAATCATAAAGGATACAACTAATATTCGCGTTGGTCTCGTAATTATACAAGCTGATCCTAAATCAGGTCCCAAAGAAGATCGTTTTGCATAAGAAGAATGGGGGATCCAAAGGGTTTGAACCCACCACCAACCAGTGAGCAGCTGGGCAAAGAACAGACCGAGAATAATAACAGGCCTACCCTAGTACAGACAAGGCGCACAGCAAAGTGCAATCACTCACTCCCTTTTTTGTACTTATTCACACCAATTCGCAATTACGCACACCCTTTCGGTTATTATTATTTAAACTGTATCATCGTAGGCTTGGTGCGTAACACTGCACGAGCATTGTTTGTTTTTATATTTATCTTTGGTTGAAAGTTTTTAACGTTCTGAAATAACATATTTTGAGAGTTTTGATATTTAAATATGAATATAATGAAAGGAGTTGGAGAAAAAACGCTAAATAATGGAAAACTAAATGTGTCCACTTCAAATTCATAACTAAGTACTATGACTGTGTGGAGACGGATCGTCGGTTGTTTAACGTATGCGTCCTTTCGAAAATTGTGAGTGATCTGCCGATTAATTGTGCGTAAAATCATTGTTTTTGCGAGGTTTAAAAAAAGGGAGTGCGTAATTGTGAATTGGTGTGAATAAGTACAAGAAAGGCAGTGCGTGATCGCAATTTGCTGTCCGCCTTCTCTGTACTCTGGTAGGCTTGACACTGCAACCCATTTACGAATCCATATACAGTTGATACGCGCATTACGAAAAGAAATACATCAACCGGCGTAATAGATTCGTTACGTTAGTAGAGCTGCTCGCTCGAGTCGGATTCGAACCCGTGATCGTTTACACCAGCTGCGTCAAAAAACCGGTTTTAACCCAAACAAAGCTGCTGCGCGTGTGCTAAGTATAATCCCGTAATAATATCAAGAATATTAAATTTTACGCTAATGGGATGGAAATTACGTTTTCATCACGATAATAATCGTGCGTGTTCATTCACCTGTCGCACGTCATGGTCAGCTATATTATCATGGCCGCCGCATCATCATTATAATCCACGTCATTCGCTGACGTAAAAACTTCTTAGTACGATCGCGGTTTCTTGTTTTCTTGCATTCTTCATGGTCTGCACGAAGGTTACACTTGCCCGCTGTAAACTGGCGCTGGGTGGCTGGAATAGCCTTCTTGGAAGATTGCGCTTTGTATTGAAACGGGTTGTAGAACCCTCGCTGGGCTTGAAAATATATCTAGGAGAGTTCTAACTCTCCCGATCGTCGCGTGTTTCTGCACTAACTTGGTAGGTGGCGTGGTGTTAGTACCGCAGAGAAAAAAAGTATGCGCGCAAGGAGCTGTGGGTGCAGCGCCCTCTAGAGGAGGATACCGGTGGCGATTGCAAGCATTTTATTATAATATTGGGTCGTTTAGTCAGTTGAGTGACTAAATTGATGCTGCTTTAGATGCACATCGTACTGATATTTTGTTTTCTGTTTGATATAGACACGTGTTTCATAAAAGTTGCGTGGATCCGTGGCTATTGGATCAACGAACTTGTCCTATGTGTAAAATGGATATTCTCAAATTCTATGGTCTAGTGGTAAGTAGTGAACCAGTCTCGATATAAAAATATATTTAAAACGTTAGTTTTTCTTTCCTTTTACGAATTATCAGCGACCACGAAATAGTAAAAATGATGTTAATAATACTTGTACCACCTAGGGTCCTTAATTTGTCCAAAATTTACGTTTTTATTGCGGTTTTCTCAGACAATCGATTCCGATTACATAATATTTCCAATGGCCGACCTTAAAGCGAAGTCGGTCCACTGTACAGTATAAGACTATAAGAAAAGAAACTAGGTACCTGTGTTCCGATTCCAGGGGTAAAACGTAGAATTATTACGTAGTAGGCAAATTCCCCAAAATACTCGTAACGTTACCGAAGTAATCTCTAGCTCCATATAGTTTCGACAGCTGGCCGATCTCTTAAAGTGAAGTTGGTCCACTGTACAGGAAAAAATACGAGTTCCTCGCGTTCGGTGACGGGGTAAAACGTAGAATTATTACAGACAAATCCCTAATATACTCGTAAAGTGACCGAAGTAACCTAGCTCCTAATAGAGTTATGACAGCTGAGAAGTAGCTATGAAGAACGTTCTAACGTACTGTACTTTCGTTTTGTTTGCAACTGCCTCCCCCTTGTTTCAGTCTGACGAAACAAACACTAAATTGGTTCCTTCCTACGTTGTTAAAATTATCTGACCGTTCTAACTTGTGCTGTAAAAAAAATTTTTTTTTTGCTCGTTATTCATTATATAAAACGGATTATATAACTTAATTATACGGAGTATGAAAAGAGCAGGTCTGGCGGGTAAGATGTGACCCGATTGATCCAGTAACTCCGTTTTTATACACCATCACCTCAGCTGGAGTGGGTCGTTTCCTTGACACGTTGCTTGACTGACACACCTGTTAATAATAATCCGCCTCTCTCTCTCTCTCGCCGAGTTATTTATTCAACTACGGGTGAAGGACAAACCGCTGACCACTGCGCACATGCAGCGCCCGCCAGATCTTTTTATAAAACGAATTTTAAAAATTAATTATTTGTGTTTTGATTAATTCTGATAATATAGACCAACAGAAGACTATCAGCTAGTTTTTGTACTCCTTTTTATTTACTTAGTCGGTTCTAACAGTCAGTTTGCGTGAACAGTTTGACTTTTACGCATTAACATATTACTAGTACAGTTTTCAGCGAAATTAAATTCGAAAAAAAAACTTGTGTTTTTACGAGCCCCACGAGCACTATGCTGCGCAGTAGTTTTTGAACGCCTCCCTCCCTCCGACAAGAGCTTTAAAACTTTACGAAACAGTTTTCAAAGAGAAAAAAAAATATCGTCGGGTTAGGTTGCTCGGGAAAAAGGCCGCGCAGCCATCCAAAAGTTCCGCGCACGTTAGGAAATTTTTTTTAAAGGGGAAGTTGATTATAGTCTGAGTGGTGCGTTAAAACAATGGAACTACTTTCATCAGAGGTAGAGAATTTGGAGATTAAGGCGAATTTACTCAAGGATTATTAATCGTTTAGAGATGATCTTTTTATCCCGCGAGATATTAATTTTGTTTTTGTTGGAGAATGTTCTTATCAAACTCGTTGTGTTTCAGTTCACGGGGAGTCAGGAGAGTATTCTTCAAGTAGAGCTGGACGCCGAAAGAGACTCCGATATATTCGGCGGGTCCAACGCGGCGATAGACGCCGGAGGAGCCAACGGTGCGCCGCGAACTCCCGCGGCCCTGGTCGCGATGGCGGACGTGCCGTCGCTGGGCGAAGTGTCGAGCGGAGTCACCAGACTGCCCTCGCTGCGCGTGGTTCCGTTGAATCCGACGCCGTACGCCAGCAGCGACGATAAAAACAGCGACGCCAGTTCGTGTAAGTCGCGTGACGAAGTAACGGCTGGGTTTTCAGTGGAGCCCGGTTGCGTTTTACCGCTCTGATTGGTCGAAACCCGACGTTTCCAGTTAGTTGGTCAACGCAGCGCGACCGGACTCGATGAAAACCCACCCTAAACACGCCGGTTACCGTCGAAGATTCGAAATTTCATCAATATATAGAAAATAACCACAGGTGCAGCGAAATAACCACTTATGCATTTGAATAGCAACTTACGCGCCGCTTTTGCATCTTTTCTTCGCGCGCGCGAGTTGGATGCGCTGGAACGCGCACGGTAACACATAAATTTTCGCGCGAAGAAAAAGTGAGGAGGTGGCAGTTTCAAAGTGTAAAGTTGCTGTAGCTGTGGTGAATTCAGCCTGAGTTTGGAGAAAATATAAATTCAAGAGGGATTCAAAGTAGAGTGCTTGGTTCCATTTAAACAAGAGCTTAGCCCATTTTAGGGGAATTCCCACCATCCATTAGAATGATTAGATATATGGTACCAGCTTTAGGTGATTCTTGTGTTAAAAATAATAAGAATAAAGGAACTTTAACGAGTGACATCACGCTAAACTGCCTTGAGCGACGACGAATATCCTGAATATTTTCGAAAGATCCAACTTCTTGTGTGCGGTAAAAAAAAAGTTTTCAGGCGACATTATTGTTCGTGATATTCCGCTGTTCTCTACGACGACTAATGCACAAATATTATACGTACGAAACGAATACAAGTACGAGTGTGAAGTGCAAATGGACAATACATGTCCATTTACATATAAAAATAATTGTAATGACTGGGTTTTCACCGAATCTGGTTGCGTTGCTTTGTATTGCATTTACCGCTCTGATTGTGTTCATATATTTTGGAAAACGGTAAAAATAAATGACGACGAAGTTTAAGTTGCTTTTATTCGCGAGGTGTTGCGACGAACAGCGGTTTCAGGAATGACAAAATACAGAGGTTACAAAAGTCACGTAGTAACCGACAACTAATGCCATCTAGTGGCCGTAAAAGTAACTACAGTAGAATATTTTAGAATACTCGGCAACACAAAATATTGAAAATATCAACATGTTCCCCCGTTCTAAAATATTCATAGACTGAAAACTTAATATCAATCTAAATAATCCGTTAAATACAATAACTTTTCTTTAAGTAAGCGTTTGGTTAACAGATTGGTCGGACCCACACATTCACAGTGATTGGTCGCCGCAACAAAACGCAACGCGACCGGACTAAGTGAAAACCCACCCTTTAAAAGACCGTTTGCTCACTCGTACTGGTATTTGTGCGTTCGTCGTCTTTGCGAAATGTGTCTTGTTTACCTAATTTGACGGATGTCTGTCGTATGATCCGATGTGCGTAATGAATACGTGACCATATTTGTTTTGCAGGTGGCAGCACCGATGCTCTGCACAATAGCGAAACGTGTGAAGCGCTGCACGCCTTCGGATCATCTGCGAACGAAGAAGAAGATCAGGGAGATTCCGAACAAGATTCTTACGCGGCCAATAATAACGAAACGACGGATAACGAAACCACCGACAACAGTCACTATAATTTAACGGACGAATCCAACAGGCAGCAGACGTAAAAAACAAATTAGAACTGATATATTATACAAATTTTAATTCGTTCTGAAAGACTAGAAATTAAAATAATTAATTAAAAAAAAAAAGAAATGTACAGTAGATAGTAGGAAGAGTTAGTTTAAAAAAACCTGTGATTTTGAGAGATTTTTTTTTTAGATTTTAACATATTATTATAGAATTTTTAAATTATACGGAAATGTGTTAATTAATGTTGTGCACACACTTTTTTTTCTGTTTCGTTCAGAATATAATTCTAAAAAAATGCCATCGAGTAAAAAAACAAACACCCCCGCAATGACGCGGAAAGAACCCATTCATGATTTTATGTTCAGCTTTAACTTTTTTACTTCTTCTAAAATCTTAAAAGAAATGGAAGAAAATGAATGTAAAATTAATTTAAAAACGTACTTAAAAAAGAGTTGATACCGGTACTTAAAAAAGTTTATTTTACTGCTGCAATAGATCATAATTTTAATTAATCCATTCGATTATATTAATCTGGTATAAAATGTTTAAAAGAAATTCTCAGAGAAATATTTTTTTCTGAGTTTCATGGAAATCGAATCTGTAAAAAAAAAACTGATGTTTTTTTCAAAATAACTGACGATAATGATGTTATAAATTTCTTTTATTTTTATTATTATACTGTAAATGTTATATTTGTATATTTAAGTTATAGGAATCGACGTACGGAAATTTCAAATAAAAATGAACCACGACATCTTTTATTCGAATCTGAAAATTATTTTTGGACCGACTGAGCTGTTTTGCACGAAAATGTTCGTTTGTGATGACATTTTTGTTTATTGCAAATGAAGCTGTTAATTTGGATAAAAATCGAAACTTTATTGAAAGATTTCGTGCAATATATTTAAAACTTAGTTGGCTATAAATCAAAATGTTTGGCAGCTGATGAAAACTGAAAAAAAAAAAGTGTTTTTACAGCTAAAATATTTTTTCCGGATGCTGCTAAATTTCAGCTAAATTTTTTGAATATCCGTAAATAATTTGGATTTTTATTTAATGTAATCGCAGTGTCATCTGCAAGTAAATCTTGTGAAATATTTTTTCTTTTATACTTGATCAAAAAACTACCGTAATTTAATAACAGCCTCATTTGCGGCTGCTGGAAACCCGAGTTCCGTTCGTTAACATTAATTTTTCAGTCGTTACTTTTATCTCACTGAGCCTGTGTAATTGCATGAATATACTAATTGTATTCTATCTATTGATTCTAGTCCTACAAATCCCAGTAGAATTAAAGAACAAGATGTAAAAATGTATTGCTTATATACACATTATACAGCAAATTCATTATTTGTATAGAGAACATTATACCTTGAAAAAGATCGGCCAAAGTGCAGTATAAATATATATATTTTTTTTCAATCTTAGAGAAGAATGTAGGCAATACATCGGTGTCTGAAATACAGGTTTCGCTTTTTACTTTTCTAATGATATAATCCGCATTTTAGGTCTCGTACGGTATTTCCAAACAATATTAAGTAGTTTATGAAAAAGAAAGATAAGTAATAATAAAATACGGGTACTGCATGTTCAAAAACATATCCAATAAAAATAGAACCTTCATTATAAATCAAAAATCCATAAGAAATCAAAAGTCCTCGGGTAAACAACTGTAAATTTAAGATCGTAATTGTAATTGAAATTCAAAAGCGCGTTCAGTCCAAACAGTTTTATGAGTTTTTCCTCGCATTTTAATTACGTTTTGGTTCGTTTTACGTGAAAACATCTTTTGTAAATCGGACCAAAAGTAATTTTACACTGCAAGAAAATCTCACTGAATGCACTTTGAATATTTTACTCTTCAATTATTAGTAGCAAGGATTTTTTTTCCCCCATCACGATAAGACAAAATCAGTATTAGGCCAGGTAATTTCTTCTTGGTTCCTGTGGATTGTAATTTTTTTTTTATCAAGAAAATGCGAAATTCATATTTTCCTGAGCTATTTTAATGTCTCTGTTTCCGGGGGCTTCTTAAAAAGTGCCGACTGTCGACCAGAAAACGAACGTTGGGGACGCGAACCGATACATTTTTGGGCCATTAATCAATCATAATAATAAAGTAGAGGTGAATAAAAGCCTTCCATTTACCATCTAAAATCTCCCGCACTGATAGTGTTAGTACCCCTTCTCCTTCCACAGACGCGAACATTCCTCTCAATATTAATTTCGATCTTTTTCGCCCCACAATGATGTTAGTACAACAATCTGCTGGTACAACCCAATTCCCTAAAATGTACAGTGTTTTTATTTTTCCTGTGTGATGTAATTTAGATAGAATATTTTATAATTCTTCGTTTGCCAATCATATATTTAATGTTATTAGTTACTTCACGTTTTTTTTTCTATGAATATTTGCCGTTTCACATTTTTCATTTGTACAGTATAAAGATATAATAATTATACGAGTAATACGTAATATACTACAATGTAGAGTGATCTGTTGTAGAAGAAAAGAAAAGAAACCGAACATTTTGGATAATTTAAAGCTGTTGTTTATTTCGTAAAGGAATCTGTTGTTCAACTGCTGAAATGTTCGCAAAATTAGAGCATCATGTCATATCTCGAAGCGTATTTTATAAATAAAGCTGATTTTAAATAATACGCTGTGCTGCTCAGTTTCATAATCTAACCTGTGTCAACGGACTCGCAGTAGAGGCCTTACCATTGAGAATTTGAGTAATATGTCTTCCCTCATAGTTTAGACTGGAGCTGGGTTACTCAAAGTAGTCTAGCACTTTTACAGGTAGAAGTTCACTTTATCGGAACAACTCTCGTATTCTACGCGTAATTATAGGAGTTATCGGGCCAGAGTTAAAAACCTGACCTTCCCAAAAAATAAACTAATTTTAAAGATA
>JAQFYH010000872.1:0-10925 GCA_034694405.1 Scolopendrellopsis subnuda
GCGGAGAGCGCCAGGATCGAACCTGCGATGAAAGGGTTACGGAGCGACCTCGCTAACCACTTCGCCACGCTCTCCGTTACTAACCACTTTAGAGGGTGTTGACGTTTGCTAAGAGAAATTACGAAACGAACATTATTTTAAGAATAATAAAGAATTGGGTTTTTATTTCAAACCGTTTATCCAGGTTCAAAATAGAAAAAACACTGAAATTCAAAAATAAAATAAACAGGGTGCGAGCGCGCGCACCGCAAACGCGTGAAACGCGCGAGCGTATAGGCAAAAAAAATAAATAAATACGGAGTATAAACATGAGCAGAAAGTACCCAACAGAAAAATAGAAAATAATTCAATCCAGAACAGAGGGATAAATTATCTGTGCAAAGTGCAATGATAATGGCCGATTTTTTAAATAATGCTCCCGCTTTTAGAAATATTTTTAGATAAATTGAGTTTTATTTTTAAAAAAATTGTAAAATAATTTTGAGAACTTTTTTTAAAAAATCGGCCATTATCATTGCACAGATAATAAATTTATCCTTCTAAACAATACAAAAAAAAATTGTTGAAATCCGTTGATAAGTTTTCTTACTAGCACATTTCCCGCAACTCTCTTAAATTTCTCATAGCATAACACGGGGAGCGGCGTTTTCTAACTTCGCGCTAGTGCGTCCGCATGGGAGCGTGTCAATCGCCCTTAAGGTCTAATTTCCAAAATTTAACATTTTTACGTACGTATTATTGTATTAGGCTATATTAGCGAGGCTATATGCGAGAACAAAAGTAAGTTTTCCATTTGTGCTTACAAAGTAGAGATGAAAAATATGCATATAAAGGTAAAACAAGAATCTAAATGAAAACTGATGTTCGGTATTATATGCAACCGTAACAGGTGTTTTGAAATAAATTCTAGACGTAGCCTAATCCTAAACAGCTTTTATATACGGAATATGTTGCGCCAACTGATAACATATGCACATCGTCTAATTGTCTAAATTGACACGCAGGTGTTACGAGTGTATATCACAACAATACTTCATTTTATAATAGAAAGCATATTAAAATAAGCCATTTATAGTGATCGCTTAATATTAAATCTGTCAATTATAATGCGTATAAGTTAGTATTTGTTCATAATTATATCGTGGATAAAATAATAATTTAAAACAATAATATGCTAAAGACTATATGAATAAGTTGATACTGACATGTGACATTTTTTTCGAAAAGGAATTGTTATCTTGTCGATACGTCATGTTGATGATGCTACAGCACTAATTAAGTTGTTCAATATTTTTAGAATCGACACGCAGGTCATATTCGCAAACTATAGCTTCATCAATACCAGAACAAATACCCAAACAACTCCTTATAATAAAAAGGGTGCTGATGCATCGAAGTTCGAACAAACGATCACCCTCGCCCTACATTGCTTCGCAGAGATTCAAGGTTTGATAAAACCATTTTAGACTAATTTTGTCGACTATCCATCTCAGATATACTTTAAAAATTTGGGCCTATTGGAAACATTGGAAAATTTGGAACATTCCTTTACAAAATAATGTCGACTGACTCCACCATAACGTAGCCTAAAGTCGGGGTCATATCTTGTTGATAATACCCCAGCCTGTTGTTTACTTTTTAATCTGATAAGAGTTATATAGCCGCCTATGCAACTCTTATCAGATTAAAAGTTAACAAATGACTGGGAGTATTATTCTACTGAATGGTCTCGACTACCCTGAAAAAGACGATACGCAACTGCATCGAGCGAAAACACGAGCGCAAACTGAGAGGGCGTGATATAGGTAAAGTAAAAAAAAATTCTACAGGGGTCCGTCGATAAAAAAAAACATGGTGGTGGGACTGTTCCTAAACATATAGGAGCAGATGCTTGCCACATTATGGCGGGAAAAATGTTACGTCGTTAATTTATTCCCTCGAGATACAGCATGCAGAATATAAATAAAATAATTAAAATACTCACTATAAACATTCTTCATCTCTTAATCTGAAAAGTTAATAAAAAACAGCTATATTAGTATTACAGTTTTTTTTATCAAAGGCAAAAATTGATTAGCTATTTATAAACAGCCATAAAATTTTATGTTTACAAAGATTCATTATACGCTTTAAGTGTTAAAAATGTTTCAGTTTATAACAGCTAGTAATGTATTAGCAATAAATATCTATTAGTCAGGATAAATGAGAGCTATAAAATGATCAACAGCTATACTACATAACGAAATGTTTTTTCCTCTCTCTCGCATGGCGGTGGGTCATGTATACATTTGCCCAGGCCGAAGCTGATAGAAGCGCTATTGCAATAACTCAGTGTAAACAAACCAACCATCATGCCTGTGGCCTGCTTATAGTTTAGCAGTGTTGCGTTCAGATAAAAGTGCGATGCAGTTTAAAATCTATAAAACCACAAACGCTGCTGTATATGACTACTGTACTGCTGCTATTAAAGACAGTAGAATTGAAAAGAAACCGTGTATAAAAAATGAATTAGACAAGTACCGTAACACCTAATGCAAAATACTAGCTGTAGTGTACATGTAACAAACTAACAACTACAGTCAGTTGGGAATAGTTATACAGTTATACTGTAAATAACAAAAAAGTAACTTTATAAATACACGAGAACAAAATGTAGAACAAATGCTCTAAGGTTATTCCAAAAGGTTTTGAAATTTTTTAAAATAGTTTACAAATTACCCAGCCCAGTCGAGCAAACGATCGTATCTGTGTAGGCCTACATTTCCTATTTATACTAATATGACGTACAGGGAGAATGTACTGTAACCAAACAGGACTACAGTTACATTTGCACGTGTACGTACTGTACTTCCTGTACTCTGTATGTAAGTTTTGCAATCAATAATACGACATTGTGCATACGAAATCACATAAAGTATATGCAGAACAGGACAATTTGGTCTCGCTGATTGTCTCGCAGATTCGATACTAAAGTTAATACATTTTGGTCATAGCGAATTCGGTTTTCCACAATATTCGGTCCATAATGACCGATAATACGCAAATTAGTGAATTACACGTAATAAAGAAGTGTTCTGAAAGGAAAAGTATCCAATGAATAGGACCAGGAAGTGTTCTGAAAGAAGTGTTCTGAAAGGAAAAGTATCCAATGAATAGGACCATTAGTGCAGTATATTCTGAAGGGAGATGCTTATGCATTAGCAGCTGCGACGTGGCGTAACGTAACGTAGGCTATGGCTAGTTCTAAGCTTGCGCACATTGGATTTTTCAGTAACGCGTGCAAGCTCAGAACTATTAAAGTCACATGTTATGTTTACGTTACGTTAGCGTTACGTCGAATCTATATACTAAAACTCTCTACTCGTATTACTGAAACGTCGTATAGCGTTCGTTGCGGATATTTTGTTAAAATAAATTGATACGAGAAAACGAAGAAGAGTTTGAACAATTATTCATGATAATTCGTTTAATTTATATAATTGTTGTACTGTCATCGTGAAAAAGTTTTCAACGTATGCTGCTAATATCCATAAAAGATACGGCGCTAAACGTATTAATTTTTTGCTTATTATATTTATGGTAATACGTAGCCTACACCACGTTTAGTTTTAAAAATGTAAAGCAATACTCGCTTATTATAATGCAAGCTATAGGCTACCGTATTCATAAGGTGTACCGAGCATATATTACATCAGAAGCTGCATCTTTGTAATAATTTATGGCACAATATACAATATTGTCTGAAAGAGAATATTTTTTATGATGCCTTGCGCACCTGTGAAAAGTTCACACATATTTTTTTTTCGTTCTAGAGCGGAGTGGATTATTTATTTTCTCTAATACAGAATAGCGTGTATTCTATAAAGTTCGGCTCTAAGGCATAAATTTCGTCTACATCAAGATGTGCTGCTGTCCCTAAATAAAATTTACGGTATTACTTGCAGGTAATAAATAACAGTTAAAAAAAGAGAGAACTGTAGGTAATATTGTCTTTTTTTCGAGACATTTTTTTTTCTTTTTGTTTGAATTTTATATCACGAAAGAAAACGAGAAAAAATATTACTATACTATATTATTTTCTATGAAAAACTATGGTTTAAACTTGGTAGAAATTGTTTCGAATGTTGAAGCTATAAAATGTGCGCGGCAGGTTTTCTGTGATGCAGACACAGAAAAGTAATGGATGGCGCGCAATGGATTATTTTTCTTTTTAATTTGTACAGGGTGGTAGCCGCAATCAATAAGAATGTAAATTCGTTATTAGTTTTTTAATTAATTACAGTTTATTTATTTACTTAAGAGTAGTGAAATCAGATTGAATTGCAAATGATATTGTTTGCACCATCTACTTCGTACTTGAAATTACTTTAAAGCGTGAGGTGCTACGTGCACGTGAATTATCAATTAAAAATCAAGTTTTCGTGCTTTTGTTTTTAATTTTATACGGATTCAACGTCGCTTTTATTACAAGGAGTTAGACATATAGGATGCTTTAAAAATTCAAATTGTTATTCTAAAGTTTAATTATATTAAGCACCTAAATATAGTTGTATTTATGTTTCACATTCCCAGATGTAAACTCATTGTAATATGATATTGCTTCTTAATCTTCAGTCAGCATATTATATTATTATTATTAGAGAAAAAATGTCAACTTTTTTTTTCAAAAATAACAATATTCTTAAACGGAAATTAAGGATCTTGCTAAAAAGTAATAATTTTTCCGCCACTTTTGTACATCATAATATAATGGCTTGTATCCAGCAGAATAGATTACAATTATTATTATCATCTCCTTTACTTTCGCTGTGTGTTTATAGCCTTTAAGTGCTGAAAAGCAGCAGAATGGGGTGATCTCTCGCATCTCTATCTGAAAGAATGGCTGCTACGGCACAGGCTGACGCTTTTACGGCAACCACTATCACCCTGCACACGCCGGGGCACTGATTGTTATAGGCCATTTAGATGATGTACAAGTACGTAATGCCGTTAATTCATGAAGTGCCAGGAATAACCAGTCTACGATGGCATTATGGGCCGTTCTCTATCCTATGCAGTGGGATGATATATTCCATATAATATGACGACTTTTTTGGGGAAACCTACCGCCTTATAAACACTGATACTTTGTCACAATACATGTTAATATGGTACTTATCCTTGTAAAGAGCAGCATAGAAAGGAGTTTATTAGGAAAAGATGGAGTCGTTTGTAAGACCAGTTTCATTCGTTCGCCATAATGGCTGCCATTATAATAAATATACTCCGTAAAGTACGGTATATGGCTGCGCTGGATGGAGGAAGAACGTTTTGTCACTGAAAGTGTGTTTTATATTTTGTTTATTCTTTTAAACGATGGATAAGTAATAAAGATAAAGAAAAGTTATAGATACTGCGATTTAAAAGAGAACAACTTAATTTATATTTAATGTGTGTACAAAAAAAGGGGGAGAATTTTCCATATTATTACTCGACCGTTCCTTTAAAACAGCTATGCAGTACGAGTTTATTTTTTGTTAATTTACAGAGTATTGTCTGTTTTGAACGTACAGGTAGGCCTACGTATAGGTTCCATGCGGGTAGTGCATTGTGCAAGGTGTGGGTATGTAACCGCTGTATGGAGAAACATTTTTTAAAAGTTTTTCGAATTTTCAGAGAAGCAGACTTCACTGTCACTGCACCTGAAGAATTTTCTAGTTGTGTGATATGATAAAAATAATTTAATGCAATGTTATCAAAGCAAAAATCTTCACATTCCCTACTTAAGATGTTTTTTTTTTACTTTGTTTTAAGAGTTGGGGACCTTTTTTTTTCACGTGCAATGAATTCAATTTTCCTGATTTTCATTGCAGAAATGACAAGGAGCCCTGAAAGTTTTTGAAGTTATTTATTGTTTCTGAAAACTTTTTCCTCCCCTTTATCTTTTTGTCTTTCCTTTTGCTGCTCTCATGTCTGAGGGAGGGAGGGATGAAAATGAAAATGGCTGGAAGAATGATGGCCTGCTGTCATGTTGGTTATTAGCATGAACCATCCAAGATATGTGGGACGGAGCTAGGATATGTCTCCGCCGGTTCGCGGAGGAAGCGGGAGGGGATATAGAAAAGGGGGGATGCGCGCACGCCATCTCCATGCAAAGGGTGCATGCGGAGTATGTGTTCATTGTCCTCCGCCATATGCATCATGTCCAGGATAATGTCATGTTATATATATGACCAACCCTGTTATTAATCATGTCATAGCTTCATGCAACTATGGAAGACATGATATATAAGCTTCTATGTAATATTGGCCGGCCATTACCCATTATCCTTTCGCCCGTTAATGCTCATCCTATATTTGGGGAGTTTTGAGGGGGGTGAAAAAAAATATCATATTTGCTTTAGATATATTATATTCCTCCTACAATCATCCACAACGCTCTGCATATAACAGGCAGACAATTCCCAAGGGACCCTATACAAACTTAAGATTCCCCGAACGTAAATTAAAGTCACGGAAAAGGGAGGGACCTCCGTTTCGGGAAAAAGCCTTTAGATTGATGATGTTTCTCGCTGGGTTCTAACTATGGCTGTCAGAAGCGATCCATCGTAGGGCGAAGAATTTTTTTTCTCTCTCTCTCTAACCAATTTCGCCCAGTTCCAGATGCAGCAGAGAAATAAGGGGGAGGAGGGAGACGGAGAAAATATATTGAGTAAGAATTTCACCTAGAGGACCCCCGCGCGGACTTACGACAATAGATGTTTCTGGGATTGATGTCCTGTTTCGGAGAGCGCGCGCGCCGACGGGGCATTTGGCAGCATCCAGCATCAGTTGCGAGTGTGCAGACTTAGGGGGATTGGGTATAAATATGTGACGGTGTACAGTGTATAGAGATATGTCTTGATTGGCTAGAATTCCCTCTTCGAGTGTTCTGCACTTAAACCAAGTTAATGAATGGTTCTCATTACAGAAACGAATAAAAAAAAAATTGGTATAAACCCCAGTTTCTGCGCAGGGACTGTAATATATTATTTTAGGTAAGGGAGCTTAAGGGAACAAAAGACGCATTAAACAATTTATTGAAGATGACTCACCCCCACATCACTCAATAGTATACGCATTTCATCCCAATCCCACTTGACTCTCCCCCAAAGCGAATTTTTTTGTTTTATACAAATACAACGCGTTTTATCTATGGTGGATTAGATGTCTCCGGATGCAGAACGGGTGAGGCTTTGTAAAATATAGGTTTGTGGTCATTTCTGCATTATTGCGTCTAATGTATTATAACGCGATGTTGAGATTCTTTTTTCCCCTGCACAATGGAAAATTAAGCTTTTGCACCAGCAACAGCCATTAAATGATTGTATGCGAGTTAAAAAAAAGTTCCTTCGTAAAAAGAAGAACGTTTTTTGAGCGCAATAAAAAGTTAATTAAGATTAATCATGCGAATTTAAATACAACAGTGTAATGTCAATGATTGCTTCTTCGTGCTCGAATTTTGCGGTTTAGCTTTTGAACAACGAATAAAATGGTTTTTCAGTAACGTATATCCAAACAAAAAGCTGCTGGAGATGATGGACGCTCTGTGCATTGCGGAACAGTGGAAGAGAGAACTACTTCAAGATAATATTTGTTTCGGATGGGGGGAAACTCATTTTAGACAGGAAGTTGAAGGAAAAGGAAGCCGATAGAATTTTTATACCGACTTATACGTCACATAATAATGAAATATCCTCAAGTAGAATCTCGAGAGGTATTTTAAAATTTTAGTTTTTCTTATACCAACCGTAGGCTAATGTAAGCAGAAGAATTGAGCCTTTTATAATTGTTTTTTTTTAATAAAAGAATAAGCAGACATTTAGGCATTATTGCTGATAAAATCATGTATCAGTCTATACAAAAAGATAAACTTAAATATTAAAAGGAAATCAGCATAGTCCAATATTCTATTTATTAAAATATTAATTATATTATAAAACACTTGCTTCTCCACTAAATACTTACGGTATACGGAGTATTAAACGTAATTTTCAATAATACTCATAAGCTTAGGATAATTTTAAAAACAAGTATTTTATTTTTTAAACCAATGTAAAAACATGAATTTTAACCGAAATTAAAAATAAAGGTGTATGAGTTGACTGCATCATGCTGGAGTATTTTTATTGAATACTTTAATAATTTTTTCCTTTTGTTAAATAAATACTACATGAGTTTATGATCTTATTACATTCCTAGGTTTCTACCTATTTAAAAAAAAAAATCTTATTCAAAAAAATACTTTAGTCCATAACACTCTGAATGATTCATAAAACTCTGCAAAAACATTCTTAACTTTTAATTCATAACTCACTAACGCCTATTGCTGAATAAAAAATTTTTCTATGTATTACAAAAAATAGGTTCGTGGAAACTGAAAAGCATTTTGGCATCGATGAAACGGGACGAAGACTGCTCCTGTTTGATGTCCCCCAAAACTGGCGCAAGTGTTAGTTATAACTTTTAAAAAGTGATCAGCACTTTATAACGAGATTATATTCTTCAATAAAGGTAAATGGAAAATGGACTTGGTGGTGTATGAATGAAATGGCATTGTGTTTGCGTTTTTTTTTTTTGCGTGTGTGTTTGTTCGGACGCGTGATATTATTTATTTCTCACCTCAGCTCCGCTGGAATAGCCAGCCGAAAGAATATAGCGTGCCGCTGTCGGTGGAATCGTACCTGCCCACTTCGCGTTAGTTACGCTTGGATATTTCATCCCTCTATACACGGTGCATAGGCTATAAGACGAACAATAATAGGATAAAAAACAAGCGTGTTTTTTTTTACCTGCGTACACGAGTATACAGACGCTAGACCTAGCGCTGTTAAAAGGCAAAGTTTAAAGGTTTATCCAAAAGGTGGCAGTTTAATCGTAAAAAAAATACGCGTAGCTGCTGGCATTAATAAATACCTTTCAGAATAAGTAATTCTAATTGGGTATTCATATTCAAATCTGGGGGTTGGGCCTTTAATAATCATAAGCTTATGAAGTAATATTATAGCATAACAGAACAAGCAATTTCCGAATCCCGCTCTAATGTGTTTATTAACCTTTATAAAAAGTATTATTATTTGCAATATTATTTGCCTAATGGCGATAAATAAAATTTAAGTATAGTCTATACATAGTAAATTTGTATTTTCTCACCGGCGGCGCACACAAGCTTATAGTACCAGTTAGGCAGTGCTGCTGAATGTGTGCTTATGCAATAAAATGTCAACAAATGTGTGAATTTTAAATATTTTGAAAGCTTTCGATTTGTTGAATGTGTGTATAGGGTTAATTTAACTTTACATTTACTATATAAAATTTTCATAAATGTAACAATATTCTGAATACTATTTCAACTATAAGGATTTTTGGTACTGAACATGGAAAATTACCATATTATAAGCATAGAAATCCACTTTGAAAATCACTGATGCATGTTTTTGCAGCACCAAACCGCGTCAGCAACCGTTTCCTCCAGTAAATGTACGCTTTTGTTCAGTGTGGACAGAACATTTTGCGTGTACGCATGTATAAATTTAAACGATCACACAATATACTTTTGCCGGAATATAATATCGTGCTCTGCTGAGGCCATCAGATTAATTTTGCTTTACGCCCAAATATAAAACTTTTCTAGCAGCATGCTGTTAGAGGCAGTAATATATTGAATAAAACACATTTTGACGTCAAATTGAAACCAGCGATATTGTTTTATAATGCATATGAAGTCGTACGCGCAGCATAGCAGCTATTTTTGTTCTCGGCGAAGTAGCAGAAGGAATATATTACGTAAGGAAAATGAAAAGCAGTATTTAATAATCTGCAGGAAAATGAAAGAAAAGCGAATAACTTATATTATAAGAACAGATGAACACATATAATATTATTAAAAAGTATATATTCACATTCGGATGTGAAGTGCGAGAAAATGTAAATGGCACAACATAAATCTTACATTAATATCGTGTAAGTTTATCTTCTATATGCATGCATGCAAATTAAACCGTATAAGTGCTGCATATGTATAGAAACAAAAAAGGGTATAAGTTTATTTGACGAAATATATTATGCGTTTATTTTAAGAAGAGAATAGAGAGAAGAGAAGAGAACTTACGTTTATAATGAATTTTTCTTAAAAAGAATAACGGAAAGAGGAAATAGCGAATTTTAGCAACTGCGACGTAACGCTAACGTAAACGTAATGTATGACACGTTCTGGCTTGAGCACTTTGGATTTTCACTGCAAAATCAAAATTGCGCAAGCTCAGAACGTGGCATACGTTACATTTACGTTACGTTATAATTACGTAGCAGTTGCTAAAGCTCGCTTGCAGCAGCTGCGACGTAACTGTAACGTCACGTAGAGTAAAAAAAATTATTTTTAAACGTAGGTTAAGTAACGTAAACGTACTTTACGAGACTTAAACGTACAATTACGTTAATTTACTTGTAATCGTACGTTAAGTAATGTAAACGTAGGTTACGTAATGTAAACGTAGCTTACGTAATGTAAACGTCGTTAATTTATTTGTAATCGTACGTTACGTAATGTTTACATTACGTAACGTAAACGTGTGTTGCGAAACTTAAACGTACGTTAATTTACTTGTAATCGTATTTTACGCAATATAAACGTAGATTACGTGATGTAAAGTTTACCTAGGTTACGTAATGTAAACGTAGGTTACGTAATGTAAACGTAGGTTACGTAATGTAAACGTAGGTTACGTAATGTAAACGTGGGTTACGTAAGGTAAACGTAGGTTACGTAATGTAAACGTAGGTTACGTAATGTAAACGTAGGTTACGTAATGTAAACGTGGGTTACGTAAGGTAAACGTAGGTTACGTAATGTAAACGTAGGTTACGTAATGTAAACGTAGGTTACGTAATGTAAACGTGGGTTACGT
>JAQFYH010000873.1:0-10921 GCA_034694405.1 Scolopendrellopsis subnuda
TAAATTTCATAAAATTCGAGTTCAACCCTCCCAAAATTTTGAGCTCTCTACGCCACTGAACAGAAATCACACTGTAGCTACTAGCTAGGCATAATAAAAAAGGATTATCACTGGGTGTATCCATATTCCATATAAGTTACTCTGTATACTGTATTAAAAATATCATTAGTTTTTTTTTTTTTTTTTTTTGGCGCTTGAAACGCCACACCTAGATTTAGTTGTGTTCTGGGGCACATACGCACTTCTCTTTCTACTAATAGATTGATTAAAATATTAATTCGAGAGAACTTGAAATCAACCAAATTACGGATCTCAAGCCCCGTCCGATCCAGTCCTGTTCCTTGGAACAGGCTTAAACCTAGTCTAGAATAATGTCCCAACCGACGTTCCATACTCAGATTTTCTTAGCAGAAGTCTGATTTGCAGACAACTGTCTTGCACCCTGCTCATGAAACATGTTGTCGAGCAAGGTCGTTGGAACTAAATAAATAAATAAAAATCAAAACTATAATCTCTGTGATGCAGCAGCAGCAGCCACGCTAATTATTATTGTAAGTTACTTTTAGACGCGAAACAAGAGAAGCGGAAAAGGATCGTTACTCTAAATACATCATGGTAATTTATCACTTTGTGCTGATCGATTTGTTTAATAATATTACACTCGTTTATAAACAGGGTGGAACATTTTAATAGTTAATTAGTGCTTTCAAAAGGTAGAAAATATTTTATGTATAGTTAAATGGGATAGGATTTCGAAGTATAAGACTCTCCTTCGCCCTACAGGTCCTTTATCTGAATTTTCCTGTCGTTTTCCGTATCTCCTCTTTGAACCGACTCTGTAATTCATATTCCTAGATAATGTTGTAACTATTTTGGCTCCTTTTCTGAGTCTTTTCCGGGCACTGTGCCTCTTCTGGACGACCAGAAGAGGCACAATGCCCGAAACAAATATTATAGCATGGAAATCTGACTAAGATCTATGATGAAGTATCTTTATAAAACCGATGATATAATGACGATAAGCTCAAATCCACGTCTCCAGTATATTCAAAATGTGTATGTACGGCTTCAGCTATGCACAGTTTTCGAGTGTTCCCTCTGTTGAGAGAAAACTTAACTAACAATGGTTCCACTCTATTGTTTCATCGAGATGGGAGATCATAATAAAATCATGATATTAAACAATAATCGTGACTTTTGACTCACCCTGTGTTTTACATCGCAGGAAAGTCCCGGGATGTGTGCTTTGAGATAATGTGAAATAATCTCAAAGTATACACACACACATCCACCTGCTATAGCTCTCTCAGTTTTAGAGCGGATTACAGTTTTAACAAAGAAAATTCAGCCACGCGTGATGCTGGTGATAATTTTTCGCACATGCGCGTGTTCGCCCCCTCTTTTTTTTAAACATCAAAGTTACTAAATTTCGATATAAATACCCAGCGTGAATTTTTAGCTCCGTAACGAAGGGAGATGCGCGTATATCCCAGGAGTGAATAATATTCTTAATTGGAAATTTTAAAATAATATCCAAGAGAAAATAAGGGCATTAAGAAAAAGGGATTTTCGTTTATACGAAAGGAAGCGGAACGAAAAACGTGTTTTAGCCGATTATATACGACATTTATTAAAATAATTTCTATACTCTAAGGGGAAATGCGCTGTTGTTTCTTCTCTGTTTCTCTTTGGTTTTGCGTTAATAATCCTTTACATTTATTTTTATAAACAAAATTTTACTAAAATATTATGTTTCGTTGCTGAGACCAGATTAAAATGCGATTCTTATCGCATTATGCAGAGTTTATAGCGTTTTCGTAAGAAATATTCCTAAAATAGTTTAAAAATAAAGCATTCGACAAAGAAAGAGCAACTCCAATGTTACGTTTTTACCCATTCTGTTGTCTGTTGATTCCACAGTAAATCAGCCCGATTGAATCGCCCTATTTCGCAAGACCTTATTATTTAAGTTTTCGATCCAAAATTATTTTAATTGTTCAATTAAATATATCATATAGGAATTAGTAAGTGATACTTGCCCAATTAGTAATTTTTCTGCAGTTTTTCGCTTCTCATTCCCTCTATGTTTTTATAAATTTTAAACAGCCAGGGGGCCTAACTGACCTCCAGTCCCCAAATGGCGACCTGTCTATACAATATAATAATGATAATGATAATTATACCTCGTATATCGGTAAGAAGACTCCAAACCGCTTTTTCCTACAATTTTCATATTGAGTTTTTCAAACTATGATAAGTTATGTAAATCTCATATATCCAGATGAGTAAGTCCTTGAATATTTCGACTTCCTTTTGGATCTTAGAGATTAGCCAAAGTGCATAAAAAAAAACAGATATAACTTACAGTGGTTCCTTTTCTTCATAAAAATCACGAGAAAAAGAATATCTCTTCTACAGCAACGAAACCGTACGAGATACATTTATAATATAAACTCGGCAGTAGTTGATGACATGGAATGTTACCATTGATATGCTGCTTCTCTCCATCATCCATTTGTCCTCGGATTTTGTGATAGGTGTATTAAGGTTCTCATTGGAAATAGATCATATTCCGACACAGGGGCGTAAGGAACGGCGCCCAGGGCGATGCGCTTGAAGATGGGGAAGGGGAAAAACGACCAGAAATAATTTTTTTATAAACTTCTAAAGAAGTAAACAAAGCCCCCTTTGATGCAGTTGGTTAGACGTCCGATTCCTGCTGGCGGCTGGGTCTGGGTTCGAATCCCGGGTAAGGCATGGATGTTTGTGGTTGGTTATATTTGTGAAAAGCGAATGTAACGTGAAATATTGATTGAGACAATTGTTTGAGAGCCATGTAGGCTACTGTACTTTAAGCGCGAAGAAAATCAATAGCTCGCGGTGTGTGTGTTTTCCCCTGGATAATTGTCCGAGAGGTTTCTGACGGGTTTGAACCCACCATCTTTCGAGGCGAGAACTCTTTTCACCACCGAAAGTCACTATTTCAATGTAATCCTCTTAAATTCTTGTTGGGTAATGAAATTACTCATGAGTATGAAATTACTGAATGAAAAAGTAATGAAATTACTCATAAGTAAATGAGTATTTATTTCATGAAGGGAAGCGCGATTTTTATAAGATGCCCAGGGCGCAGAACACCCTCTCCACGCCCCTGGATTTTCAGACCGAAGAGTAAAAATGTGGAGACGAAAAAAAAAAGCCAGGGGATTTCCATCAATGCGGAAGCTTTTCTTGCTTTTCTTTTTCGTGTTATTTTTCTGATACGGGATCTTTATAAGAAAAAAACTAAAATAAAAAGAGTAACATTATATTGCTGTTGACAGTTGACAAATTTTTTTTTCTCCTTCCGACTTTTCTGGATAAAAAAAATATATATATATATTTTCAATCAGGAAATATGTCGAAGTTTTCGAGTTAATTCAAGGACGAAAACTTTATGAACAAAAAGATTCTTATTTTAAAGGACCACATAAAACACAAAAAGATGATAATAAATTTAGATTTTCTAACTTATATTATTTGGTTTCTGAGATAATTTTAATTCATTTTACGCAGAATTTGAAATCTGACCTTGTGATTGGTCGTGGGAATGAAGAAGGCCAATCAGAAGTCCAGATTTGAAGTCTCTCCTTCTGATTGGTTGCCTGAGAGGATGAAAAAGACCATTTAGAAGGCCAGCTGTCAAATTCTTCGTATATAATGAATTAAAATTATCACAGAAACCATTAAATCATCTATAGACAATCAAAGCAAGTAATTTTATTTATTTATTATCTTTTTAACAAACTGGAAGATCAATGTGGTTCTTTAAGAATTATTTATTTATTGTGAATTTTAAACGTAAGTGGTAATAAAAGATTTCTGTTTTCGTCTTTTTAATGGTTTCGACATCATTCGGGAGACTTTTTTTCGTTAATTGTCTAAAAAGATGAACCCTAAGCGGTCATTATCCTCCATAATCTATCACTTTGAGACGAAGAATGGTCGATATAAACAGGTGATGGCTATCATCTAGGGGAAATAAAGTGCGTATAAAAGCACCTCTTACGTTGAGCATCTTTTCTGCAGTAAATCGCAAGAAAAAAGGCACCAGTTCTAACTCAGAAATAGCTGTTCACAAAATTCGCAAAAACACTTAGAATTAATTTAGCAAGTCTTGGTCCCTCGTGACAAAATATTCTTATTGCTAACCAAAATACAGAGTATACATCTACGCCGTGAAGACAAATATACAGTATAGTTTAATCTCACAAACTCCCTTTTAACAGAACATTCTGACGAACTCCTCACATTCCACAATAGAAAATGTTGATATTCTGTAACTTAGAGAGGTCAAGCAGTAGATATTTCTATGCTGAGATACAGTTCTGGGTTAAAACCCGAAGAAAAGTAGTTTTTTTCTGAAAAAAAAATTCCTATAATTTACGTCGTCAGTTTAAAGATTTTTTTATGTATTATACGCTTATCGAGGGGTAACCTTATACGAGAAGATTATTTTGGGTTCGAATCCCGAAGGAAGGTATTTTTGTGTGTGTGTGTGTATTATTTACTCTTCAAAAGTGAAATTCCTTACAATTTACGCCGCCAATAATTTTTTATTGATTATCCCCTTACGAGAAGTTTATTTTGATGTCTAAACTGTCTTCGCGTGTTGTGGTACGTTCCTATTAGGAAATTCTTTTTTTTTTCCTTCCAGGAAATTAGAGCCCAATCTTTTCAATGGACCTCGCCGTTACTTATTGAGACGCGTTCCCAACTTAAACAATGTTATGGGATAATTAAGAACGGATAATATAATACCATCGTATACTAACTATTTAATTGCTGCCCTGTAATTGTGGATTGTGCGGCGTGCGGTGGCTACGAATTGGAGCTCAGATTTATAACGCCGGCTTCATCTCTCTCAGCATCCAGACTTTCCACTTTTTGCTCTCTAGAGAACATCGAGAGACAGTGGCGGTTGGAGGGAGCGATCGCCCCTCCCCCCAAGGAGAGGAAAAGAGAGATCGAATTGTTTTTCAGCTTGGCCGCTAGGGCTTCCCGCCTGTGGCGAACTTTCTTTTGGATTTTCGGATCTATCTGTTTTGAGGGCCGGAAAATATCGCTTCTTCTCATGGCGCATTACATGGTCTAAAAGAATCTTCAGTCAGTCAGTCTGTCTGTCTGTCAGTCAGTCAGTCAGTGAGAGAGGAATTTTTCCAGTCCGAGTGCTTAAATTGCACCAATTTTTACTTAAATTTGAAAGAAAATTTCTCCTCAAACACCAAATTTTTCAACACAGTGTGCTTAAAAATGCATCACACATAAGTTTAAAAAATTCTATCTACAGCCCACAAACTACATTTTTTTCGAGTCTGAGTACAGTACATAATATATGATATACCCCGTATAATATGTAAAAAAAATTTCCAAACCCCTTCCCCCGAGTTGGATCTTGAACAGCCCCTCCCATTCGAGGTTCCTGGACCCGCCACTGTCGAGAGAGGGGGGTGGGTGAATGTCTGTGCGTGGTTGGGGCGTAGAAAATTACATTTCTCGTGGAATAGTGCAACTGCGTAGCCTTTAAGCAATAGCGAAGAGGATTTATTGTGAGGGGAACAGATACAAAACTCTTGCGTCAAGATATCAAACTATGTCTTCCAGATATTATAGTAGAAACTGCTTACAGCGAAAAAGTCATTACCGGAGCGTAATTTCTTAACGCAAATGCCTGCGCTCTTTCGGAGATTGTATAAAAAAAAAACGTAATGTACGCGTGTCTTTAAAAAAAACGCGTAAATATATGTAAATGATGCTTCCTAGTTTTGCTCCCACTAGTTTCTGCGATATTTGGAACGATCGCACGTAACCAATCTATGCTTTTTGGACGTGGGAGGAGAGGATGCCGCTGATATTGAAGTATTAATAGTGGTTCAAATTCATTAATTTTTAATGAATTTAAAGTATCCATATTGTTAGGTGCTCATTTTATAGAACAGAAAGTCCATTCATAACCAATAATTAAAGATTTTCGTCAGTGTATACCTATATAGTAATTTACTATATAGCTGCGCAATGTGTTTAACGTCTTCTTGTACCGAATTCTCGTATTTATGGCATTTTTTTAACACTGTATTTGTTTACGTTTTACAATGAGCTTAGAAACTGAAAGCTAAAACCCGCCACCCCGAGCGCTGTCGCTGTGTCCAAAGGGGCCGTCATTTAGGCTTAAGAGATAGGAAATCCCATAGAGCTAATACTTTAGAGCATTCTGTACTTCTTATTTTTAAATATAAATTGTAAAGAGATTTAAAAATGAAATATTCTGTAGGTGTACTGTCATACACTACACTCAGGTCTCAAATTTATGCGTAGAAAATACATAATTTTTAGAAAAATAAAGTAGGAAGGCAGCTCAGCCTGTGTATTTGTATGGCGTTATCCTGAACGAGACAGCTCTCAGCGGAATCTCAACGGCTGCGCTAGCGGCTATATACTTCTTAGAGTTTCTCTCCTCATTAATCTTGTTTCATTGTATTTTATTCTTTTGTTTACAGATGACAGTCCCTTTAACGGAAATGAAGAAACCCAAGCGGAAGCCGTCTCAGCTCTGGACGACCCGCCCGACGATCCGGTGCAATTCGACACTTTCGATTTTAGCGACCGACACACGGAGCGCTCGTCACAAGTCGAGAGCGCAGCGGTTTCCGAAGAAGAAAGTGACGACGAAAATTCAAACAACAAACCGAAGAACCAAACCGACTCCAATCCCAGAAAGACTGAAGAAAAACCTCGCAACGATTTATCCAATTCAGTGACGACGGGTCCCTCGGTTTCGGGGAGAAGTTTCGGGGGGGTTAAATCGTTCGACGATGGGTCTTCTCTCTTGTCTAGACGGCAGGGGTTCGAAGAATCGACGGGGAAAATCGGTTTGAACGATCAAAAGACCAGCACGAGCTCCGAGTTGATCACGTCTCAGTCGGAAGTCGTTTCCATCGACGCGTCCACGCCAGAGGAGGTGAAGGTCGAATCGGCGGAGTTTTCGAAAAAAGACGAATTTCGACATAACGACGTGACGACGGAAAAGGCGACGAAGCATGAACACGATCCGGAAGGAGAGGAAGATGAGGATTATTATTACGACGACGAGTACGAAGAAGGGACGACCGAGAAACGGGTGACGTCAGAAAACGTAACGACCGAAAGACCGAGAGAAGAAAATTCCAAGGATGAGAAACGAAATTCTTCTGTTACGGAGGAAACGAATCGAGAAACGAGTCACGTGATCTCGACGGAAATCGATCATTTTGAACACGACGCCAGAGATGACGACAGAGAATTTACGTCACAGAGGAACGATTTGGAAGAATTGACCACCCAGGCTTCCAGCAGATCGGAGGTCACGACGAACGTGGGACCGCTACGAAGGTTTCCAGAGACATCGACGGAAACCGAAACATCGAGCAGAGATATTCGATTCTTCGATACATCGATACGAGGCAGAACCGAGATTCCAACTTCGGAACATTCTCACACGGGAGCTGCCAGCGATTCGACGATTGTCGCGACGACCGAACAAAGTCGGTTGGTCGAAACGACGAGTCAAGACTCGCACCACGTCGAAACTGACGAAAATTACGACGAAGATTACGATTACGAAGAAGGTCAAACGGAATCGCCGAGCACCAGTAATCCCCCTCCCACGGTAACTTTGACTTCCAAGGCTCGTGCTGAAATTGACGCCGTCATTAAGGCCATCATCGCGGCTGGGAAACAGAGCACTTCCACCGTCGTCATCAGCAGCACCCAACCCACCACGGCTGTAGTTGAAAAAGAAGAAGAAGTTACCAGAAAATCGCCGCCGGTGATATCAAACAACGACGATTCATTCGGCGGAGCCGAAGTCGCCGCATTTGACGACAGAGGACCCGAACACGAAGTTGGGACGCACGGTTTTGAAGACGCGGGCGGAGTCCACGACGCCTGGGACCATCGCGAAGACTTTGATTCGTTCATTGGATCGCCGGATGCGCACGAAGCCACTTCCGGGAAGACTGTGGATTCGGGCGTCGTGAGCACTGCCGACACCGCAGTGGCGGATCAAGAGAAACCCGAGGAGAACGAAGAAGTTCCCGAAGGAACAGCGGTCGAAGAAGCGGCGGCCGCCGATCAACATTTAACGAAGGACGAAGAATCGGAATATTACGAGGACGAACAAACCACGACCACAGAACACCCAGAAACCTCCATCAGTACCGGAAGAACGGTCACAACCCAAAGTCCAGTTACCAGTCCGTCGACCACGAGGAAACAAGAGTTGACGACCGAACCGCAAACGACATCTACCGGCGACTTCAGGTCTCAAACGAGCACCGTGACTCTCGTGAGAACTACGATCGAGACCTTGCTCACGACGGGAGTTGTCGACAACTCTTCGGTCGCTCCTCAAACCGAATCTCCGAGAATAACGTCGATTAAGAACATGCATTTCCCTCACAGCGCTTTCAAGCCGAGTAATCGATCTTTCGAACAGATCTTTGCGATCCTACCTCCATTTTACCGACCCCCGAAGAAAGAAACTCCGACCACCACGACAGAAATGAGCACCAGCGTCATTCCGACCACCTTCGCCACCATCCCCATCGATGAAATCAGCGGACTGTTACCCGCCGGTTACACTCCTCCCAGGGAGGCACCAACTACCACCCCCATTTCGACGACGACGACGACGCTTGCCACCGTTCCGATGGACGAATTGTCGGCGCTTCTACCTGCCGGTTTTAAACCCAAACCGGAAATTACTACGACAACGCAAACGGTGCCACCGGACGAGTTGAGTGCTCTGCTGCCAAAGGGATACGTCACTCCAAAACCGGTTAAACCTGTTAGTCCGAGCAATACGCAAAAGAAAATAATTCCGGTTTCCGATTCGGAACTCCACTTGTTGCTTCCGAACGGGTTCAAACCCAGAGTTACGACTCCAAAGCCTAATGTTTCCAATAATTCCTCTAATGGTACCGGAGGTTCGATAATCGATGAAACCAACAGTAAGGAAGAAGCTAACGACGTCGGCGTAAATCTGACGACGACACGAAGGGGTCCGCTGTTGGTGACCCCTAACGTTTCCAGGAAGCCATACAACTTCCGACCCACTTCCGGTCCCAAAAAGCCACCTCCAATGATTGCCACCAGGAAATTATCTCAACTCTTAAATTCCACCAGGAAACCGTACATTCCCAAGTCGGGATTAGTTCCCGGGGAATTCATCGAAGGCGGGTATCCCAGCGATCCGGAAGCGGGACGTCCCGTGACCGATTATCCGATCATCACCCAAACCCGACGCCCGACGACCACCTTGTCGCCTTACTACATTTGGGGAGCGACGTTGCAGGTGGGTTGCACCATGAGGATCCTCAATGGCTCCCTGTGGCACCAGGACCTGGAGAATCGCGACTCGCAACTGTATTATAACGTCACACACTATTTCCAAGATAAGGTAACTAATATTGTTTTTCGTGTTTATGCAAAAAAAATAAAATCTATAAACGGAAATGACTGAAGCAACGGGGTATGAATATACCGCGGGTAATCCGCGTATTTCTTTTTTCAGCGAGACCTATAGAGCTTTACTGTAAAGGATGAAAACCTTTCCTTCAAAAGAAAAGATTTTCTTCCTTTTGCTAGACGATCTAAAGGAACAGAAAAGCAAGATCTCGCTGAACGAAGAAATGCGCGGAAAATTGTGGGGAACCTCGACAATTCCAGAAAGATAGAAACTGCAGTATCTTCATAATTAATTTAATAAGACTGTCTGCGTATAGCATCCTTTTTTCGTCGTTACGACGAATGGTATGCATACAGTTTGAAAAAAAAATTCTCTGCAGTGGAACTGAACTGCTCGTTCTGGCGAGATGATTAAAAGTTTCTCACCTCTGATCAAACTTCCTCATTTCCTTGCTTGCTGAAAAAATAACTTACGAAACGTATAAAAATACGAACAAATAACATATTCTCTTTGCGTTGTTTGATCACCGTCTTCCTTTACCGGAAATATTCTTCAATATTGAATACTTTTCCTGTATTGCAGTTGGACGACTTGTATCGAACCAGTGACATCAATTCAATTTATAAAGGAGTCCAGGTCGAAGCTTTCAGGTAAGTCACTTTCTAAACACGGATAATGAGGTGCGATGCGTATTATCTACGGTTATGAATAACAAAATATGCTTTTACTAAATGGTCAAAAGAAACAAACAGAATTGAAAAGGAACATTTAAATAATTGCTATTTAAATATATATAAACGCTATTCTGAAACTGTGGTCGCTGATCGTCACGGAAATTGTAAATTTAACTCGCACCTGTTATTACAGTGTGATAGCGTATTTAATCATTACAGGGTAAATAACCCTGTAGCTAAACACTTTCCCACTCCATTAAAAACCCATCTCGAAGGTATATTGCACGTAATAATTCAATGTATAATTTATACTTTTAAATGCCTCTAATGACGCATTTAAATAGGTACTTGAGACTGTTTGTAAAAGGATCACGGTACGTTACGAGTTCTTCTTACACCGTTACCCGTTCTCATATACTTGAAATATAATTATCATTTATTCTCGGTACATTTCATCACGAAATTATAACCAGAAATCATCCGTGTATCCAATGAATAGAGAAATAAGAGGCCGGCTTTCTGAAATTTTCGATGAACTCCCTATAACTTTCCAATGACTTCCTTGCGGACAGCTGCAAATGCAATGCGAAATCGTCGGAGAGTTTTCGAGGGAAATACGGTGTATGTCAAAATCAGTTGAAAATCAGTGAAATAAAGTTTAAAGGCGTTGACTCCTGACATTTGTAACGCTATGGGAAAATTTAAAAGTAATGCCATAACTCTGAAACTTTTTTTATGCAAAGATAAGATATCAAATAGTATG
>JAQFYH010000874.1:0-10921 GCA_034694405.1 Scolopendrellopsis subnuda
AAGATACACTCTAAATAAACGTAAAATTTATATAATTTTGTTTCCTCCCTCTGGCGACACATTAATGGATTAATTTTTGACATTATTATGGGCATGATTGTTACTGGCAACGTTGTTATGCTTAAATAACCAGAATAGCGCCCCTGGCTGGACTCGAAATTTCCAAATGAGAAATAAATATTGGCTGAGACAAAAAATATTTTACAAATCTAAAAGTTTATTAACAAAAAGATGATACTCCATAATACACACGTCAATATAATACACAATCTGTTATTATCACGTACAATATACCAGGAATGATAAAAAAACAACACCGTTTAAAAAGTCCAAAGCAGATCTGACCAGTCATTTATGTACAATAATCGCTTATAACAAACTACGCAATTGCACTTTTAAAATGTGCATTCTGAGCCCATTTTTTTTCTTCTTAAAAATTCACAATAATTCTTTCAAAAACGTACACACAGCCCAGCTGTTTATTCAGTGTATAAACCAATTTTTTTTTGTCACATTTCAAAAATATTCATTCGTATAGGATGGATGGTTCGCTGCAGCGAACCAGTACCGTACGTTTTTTTTTTATTCCGCCAACTACACGAAACCACGTTTCCTGAGATCACCCATTTTTTTGGTACCACTCAAAAGTGCGATTTCATCGAAAGACGGCTCGCAGCCACGCAACAATTTCGACAAAAACTTCGTGAAAAATATTAACAAAAATGTGACGGTGCTACGTGCCATATTTTAGCGAATAATCGCAGCAATATTTATCACCGTTTCCAAAACAATAACACAGACCCTTAAATAAAAACGTGGTTTTGCGCAGCCTCTTTTACGTTGCCATATACTAAAATCAGAGAGGAAATGAAGGTTAGGGCCTGTTCACGCAAAAGCTTGAACAGACCCTTAGGTTCTTTAAATTCCCCTCTTGCTAAAATATCGTCGTAGTCGAGTCTGCGCGTTGAAACACTAGGAGGCGCAGACTCGTCCGAAAACGATATTTTATAGCGCTATGACGTCTATCTTTTCATCTTTACGCCAGTATCTTCGTAGCTTCGATGCAAGTCGCTTTTCTGCGAGTTGCCCGAGCCCAAAATTCATTTTCAATCTTATCACATTGTCCGAAGGCAGATTGCGCGAGTGACGGCTTGTAGCGTCGCAGAGTTTTTGTTGATCCCGATAACGAAGCTACAAAGCCAACTCTAATCGCCCTCTAAATTGATCTTACAGCATTTTTTTTTTAAGTACCGTATTTCACCGGAATGTGTCGCTGCAATCGACGTTATAAATTAAGTACCTTTCAAATATTTAATAAATATATTAAATAACTGAAATCCACTTAGCGATATGTTTTTAACCCATTACATACAATTACAATATTATTGTAGATTTTTTTTTTGTACAAATAAGAACTCAATAAAACGTATTTCAAAAAATGTGACAATTCTTAAAGGGCTACATTTTCGGTATCACACTATGAGTTAATTAAAAAGATAATAAATAAATAAAATTAGTTGCTTTAATTGCCTAAATTTTTGATTTCTGAGATAATTTCATTTTTACAAAGAGTTTGAAATCCGGCTTCCTGATTGGTTGAACTCATCCTTAGAGGACGAAGAAGATTCAACCAGAAGGCCAGATTTCAAATTCTTTATAAAATGAATTAAAATGTATCTCAGAGACCAAAAATAATTAATTTATGGAATCGAAGTAATTGATTTCATCTTTTTAACAAACTCAAGCGTGTTGTACCGAAAATATGGAATAAAAATAAATCTTGTAACCATTTTAAATGATCGAAATTAAAACATTTAAAAACCTATAACACCTAATAATCAGTTACTGTATAATTATTACCTTACAATGCTATAGAGCTACAATATTTTTTAATGACATAGTTCTATATTTATAATATAATATTTATATAATTATAGTTTTATGTATTTTATTATAATTTTTTATTTTCAATCTTTTTTTTAGTACTTTGTACTGGATTGGTGGGATTATATTCTGCGTTGATCCTACAGAATTTTTACAGCATTTAATCCAAAAAATCACAAACGCTTACAAATACATTTTTCCGGTGTTTCCACATTCATATCGAGCTGCCAATAATCAAAACAAAAATGCCGTTATTTTTTTCACGTTTGAAAGACCGAAATTTTTGCAGGAAAAGTTAAAAATTTGATTGTAAGAAAAATTTTGATTTTGGACCAAAGTGATTTCCCGCATTTTCTCCATGAGATTTGGGCAGTGTTTTATTTTTAATCGTATTTACACATTTTATATAATAATTTGTAGACAAATGCGGATTTATCGGCTACGGATATTGCAACGATTACTGGGCAACTATATTAGAATGACTGAAACGTATTGAATATAAACCTCTATCAAATCTCCTTCAGCCTTTATTAAACTGAACTGCATGTGTGAATAAATACAGACAGGTTCGAATTTACGTAAAATGATACAGCCGTGCTACAGCTATTCCATTTGAAATTGCGATATCTCGCTTCACATCCAAATATACGCCATGTTGCGTCATGGGTTATACAAAAATCATCGCACGGACCTATGTTTGACATAAAAAATGACATTTAATGCCGTTGTGACATCGGTGGAATCAAGGATGAACCGATTACAAGATTACAATATGAAGGGGGTGGTTCCCAAAGTTACAAGAAATTTAGAGAACACACTACTAAAACTAAAGTATTTTTTTTTTAAATAAATAAACATGGATTTACGAGATATACCAAGGTAAAAGTTAAGGTTGCCGTACAACAGGCTTACAGTGCAGCGGAGGAGGGACAACGACTCATTGTACATTCAAAATAGTAATTAATATCAACGGATATCAAGCTGGTTAACTATGTGAAAAGTTATAAAATTACAAAATTATAAGAAAAAAAAGTGGTGTATACAAATGGGTTATTATTACATTTTTTTTACAAATAGTGTGAGCTCGGTATATTCGAACAGGTAACAATATATGTTAACACGTAACAATAGAAAAAAAAAAAGTGGGTATCCTTTTGAAGATATACAGTGGGAGGAAGTAATGCGAGAAAACGTTGTGGGATTATTTTTCGTTTTCTCGTTTTCGGGAACATTCACTGAGAATGTGAATATAACATTTCAACGAGCTCGGTCAATCGGAGCTGGTAAATTAAATTAGTATTTTCAGTATTGAGTAGCGGGTTTTTAAAAGAAATTAATATACGGTAGGATCTGTCTTGCGAATTTTTTTTACAGAATTCAAATTTTAAAACTGTTTAGTAAATAAATAAAAAAATCTTTAGATGTTAGGTATGTTATTATCCAGCACGAACCATAGACGGCCCATGAAATTCACCATACTAGCAAAACTGAAATTATTGGTCTTCATTATAAAGTTAAAAACAAAAGGGATGAAAGTCTAACAAGTTTTTCCAAAAATGCCCTCTTTTCGCTACGTCCGCGAGTCGGACAATTTTCCCAGGATAAATTCATCAATAAATCAGTGAATCTATATTTATCTTGGAAATAGAAATATCGATATCCATAGGCTATTTATGAGGTGCCTGCTGCAGTTCATTGTAAGTTTGTAACGTTTTTTTTTTTATGATGAAAACAAAAAAAATTGTGAGAAATCGCCTGGCGATCTGACTCGGTGAAAAACTGACCAGTTGTACTGTGAGATCTTTGTCTTTTAAATACGCCTAGTTATCAGTCATAATATTGAAAGTCAGCAGAAAAAAAATAAAAACATTCATATTCACTTTACGTTAAATCACCGACATACCGTCATCCGAAGACATTTTTAAATTAAATACAATTAACACGAGCTGTCCACAGAACTCTGATTAACGAACTCGCCAAAAATTGTATCTTGTGAATCCCTCCCACTTGGCCTGTTCGATTTTCAAAATTAAAAACCGGTATCGATACCCATATTTTTTCGATATTATCGAATATTATCCGAATAGGCGGCAGAATACCAGTTTATCGGAACCATGGTGCGCGCCATTCTGTCCCATTTTCTCTCCCGATTGTAGCTCCAGGTACGCGCTGAAATGCAGGTGGGTTAGGCCTAATTTCACGGATACTGCGTTGTGCGGGAAAAAAAAAGGTACTGTTTTACATTATTAAATTTCGTTTTTTACTGATTATCTTTAAAATTAGTTTATTTTTAGGGAAGGTCAGGTTTTTAACGCTGGCCCGCAGGGCCAATAACTCCTATAATTACGCGGGAAAGGCGCTGCGTAGAACTAGAATACGAGAAAATGGGAGAGAGTGGCTCTCCCGTGGTTTCCGATAAAGTCATATTCTACCGAACAGGCCTACACACACAAAGGTATGGCCCACTATTCCAAGCATACGTTTATGTCCAGTGCAGTGTGCCATACCACATAGGCTTGCAACAGCGTACAATAAGTTCGTTAATCGACTCTTTGGACATAGCCGTGCAAAACCGGTTTTCCACAAGTATTCACACACATTTTTTAGCAATATATAGTTTTTATGCCATTTTTATATAAAACCCTTTTACAGTAATTGCATTGATAACTACCACGTGCAGGCACAATGGCATTCATCACAATATTTTATAATATAATCGTTTGGAAATATAATAGAATGTTATCGACATTGTACCTGAATCAGATTGGTATTTTTTTTTAATGTAAATTGTGTATTATAATGCTTTTTTACGATGGAGGCGATAAATTCCAATGCTTTCACAAAGCGTCATCGTTTCATCTAATAAACTTTTTTCTACGTAGATGGATGCGATAGAGAAAGAAGAAAAATTATTATGATTCCTGTACCAAAAAAAAAGCTAAAAATTCTTGAATAAAGATAAAAAAAAGTTGCAAATTTTATTTTTAAAATATCTAGAGTATTTTTTTTTCCACAATTTAATACTTTTTTCAGCTTTACAGTAAAGCTAGGAGTTCATCCACGATGCAATAAGAAGGAATTCATATCGATTTAATCGACAATCCCCAAATTTAAAGGTTTAATTTGTTGTATATTTGCAGTCCAAATTCAGTTCGCGAAATTGGTTTACAATAGGATAATAAAATTGAAGCTCTATTTCAAAAGTTTGTATATAAACTGTAAAAACCCTTAAGATTCAAATATTTACAATTATTATTAAAATACAGCTTCAATTCTAAAAAATAAATTAGTGCGGCAACGTAATGCAGTCTACTTGAGGTATTATGTATCCCTACATTTCATCTACTACGAATACTACCTTAATTACAAAATAATACAAATAATTAATTGTATTGAACTGTTGAAATTTACAAAATCGACAATAGTTGGATTAGGAAAAATTTGATTTGCAGACTGCATTTTTGTGCCAACACATTTTTTTTTCTATCTAGAAGAATAAAATCTAGGCACTGGCTGTGATAGCCAATGACCAGATTTTCAGCATGGTTGCATGCACGGTTTAAATTATTTAAACTCAATCGGAGAACTTTCAGCATGTTTAAAGACAATATTCTTTAATATTTTCTAACTGTACTTGGTACAAATGTTAGAAAGTTCTAATCACATTCTAACTAAAAAAATAACAAACGAAGTTTCCAGAAATTTTGACAACATAGGCATTTCGATTTCCGCTTTTAAATTCAAAAAATCACCATGACATAACCAATTCCAAAAGTAATACGAACTGCAAAATTTCTTGGATAATAAAAAAAATTTTAAAATAATCAATCCGAGTCCCTATATTGCTCTCAACTCCCAAAAGTCATACTGTAGATATTTACAAAAAATTGGTGTCACTTTACTAGTGCGTTATATATAATATATTAAATATTTACCATATTTCTAGTGCCAGCAGATTATGTCTCCTAACAATATACAGGAAGTATTAAAACAAAATGAAGGAAAGACAAAAAAAATTATTTATATATATTTTTCACAACTAAACCTCTCTCTCCAATGTATATATATAAAAAATATAAAATGATCAATATAAAATCAGATTTATAACTAAATTTTTACGTACTTTGGCTATAATCAAAATATTACAATTATTCGCGCGCACACCTGCTATTTTTAGAAATATGGCAAAAAAAAAGGTAATTATATTGCGTAATACCAAAGATTTTGCTAAGAATCGAAAGAGCCAATTCGAGAGAATATACTACTACGGTGTGTGTCTAAATTATTAAAAGAAAATGGTGTATATAGAAATTATTGGCAATATACGCGCGCATATACCGGTATACGTGTGCGTATATACATCCAAGAAATGTATTTTTATATACATAAATACAAATTAGAATGTATTATGCATACTATTTTACAGTTTATGATTTTCCGGGGGGGTTGAGCTATGCTCGTATCAGTGCGCCGTGCTTGTTCCAGTGAAAGCGGTCTTGCGGAGATCTCGGGCCCGCGGGGCCGTTCATCAGTTGTCGGGTCGGGCTGAACGAAGGAGAGAGCTTACCGTTGCTGTGATAGTACTGCTGACCTAGTTTCGGTGGCGACGAAGGAGGCGTTGTATGGTACCATCCTTCGACCAGCGCCGGATCGGGCTCCAAGAATTGGCGGTTGAAGTAGTTGAATTTGTTGTTGACCGGGGAACTGTTGTTCTTACGGACTGGCCTCCATGAGATCTGGGGATGGATAAAAAAAAACATTGCCAACTTCAAGACTCCATAAAAAGGACAAGTCAGTCGCAATTAAATTGTACAACGCAGTGCCAAAGAAAATCCGTGAACGTAAATTATTAGTTCATGTACATAGTTTTATAACAAATTGTATATAGTTTTATATTGGATGGCATGTTCGGTGCTTGGTTTGTAAATAAATAAAATAAATAAATAAAGAAGATTGGTGACTTTGCGAGAGACTGCGAGAAATATCTGGAAGAGAACATGTTAATTGGGACAAATTTGAATTAGAAAATGACTGAATTTGTTTATTAATTGATGTTATGCAAGTTTTGTATACTAGGTATATATTATACCTTTATTTATTTTATTTATTAATGTGGCACACAGAGGCTACCATCCATTTCAATATTAATGAAAAATAAAAATTATGAAAATGCAGACCCACCTTCTTTCCTTTTGGTTGCGATGATAAGCGTCGAAGTTCGTCTATGTCGATGTCGTTGAGAGTCATTTCAACTTTTTCTTCTTTAAATGATGCAATTGTACAAAAGGAACCATGGTGTTCGCCAAACCTGCCATTTAAAATAACTCGTATGAAAACGATGCATTTACAAGAAAAGTGATCATCACTGTCTTGCTCGAAAATATCCATTTCAATAAAGCACCTTCATATTTCATAACAGAGTCAATTACAGTTTTGTGCATTTTTCCATTGCAAGTTAATTTATTATTATTTTTTTTTAATGACTTAAGCGTAATTTAAAACAGCTTTCTGCTATAAAGATATGTCTGAAAACACAAGGTTCAACCTCATTTTCAGGAATTGATAAATGATTGTAAGGATAGTGGCTTTAAGCAGATTATAAAAACCAAAAAGGCAAAACCACGAATGTTCTCGCCTTATCGAACGAAAGAATCACTTAGGCCCCTACCTGCAGCACACTTCATTTGGATCTACCCAAATGGTTAATTCAATGGGCATTCCCAGATCCTCGTACTTCAAACCGCACATTCTGGCAGCCTTCACCAACACGGGGTCCCTACTGACTGTGACATTGACCCTTATACATCTGTACGCTTGGCCCTTGTTTGGATCGTTCGGAAACCAGTGGTTACTGAACCTCTCCACGAGAACATCAATTAGATTCTTCTTAAAATCCTCTAGTTTGTCTTGGTTAAGATTTCCACTTTTGCCTATAATTTTTGTCAAAAATAAGACTGCAGCGGCTATTTCTTGCTTCATTTTGTTCTACCAGTCCCAAAGCAAATAGGCGGAATGTAAAATGATGCATAAAGAGAGCAGAATGTTGAAACTATCCCAGATACTGGTTCCGTATCAAATGATCTGAAAACAGAAATAAACAAAACTAATTAATATTTTGTACAAGTAGCAAATACTCGATAAGAAATTCCTCCGAGATATTATTATCAAGTATTAGGCTTGCGGCTTGCACATGTGAGCGTAATGTGATTTTGATCGCTCGATGCAAGTTTATCTTAAATGAGCACATCTTTCTGAATTGCCTAGTGATTACAGCAGTAGACACTGTCTCAATAAGGGGACAATTTTGCCTAAATTAGACAATTAATTCAAGTCAACAATATTGCGGATTGCCTGATGGGGCATGTTCAGACAAAGTCTGATCCTACTTATGACCTTGTGCCTAGGCTAGATCAGTACTTCTCTATCTATCCGAAAACCAAAGTCATGTAGGCCTATTCCCGAAAACCTCCCTTTTGGCCAAAATAATTATTATTTTAATTAGTATTTTAAAAATAGGCTAATAGGCTATTTTTAAAGCCAGAGAATGTCTCTCAGGTGGTGAAATAGGTTATGTGAAAGATTTGTTCTTATTTCTCATGATTGGCAACAGTTTATCATTGGTCCGAAAGAGCGTGCGCCACAAAAAAAGAAATTAAAAATAAAACCAGAAATAACGAAATAAAATCAAAAATTAATTGGAAAATCCCCACATATTGAGAAAATTAGGTTACAGGTTTAAAAACTATTTTTAATCAACTAGAAAATGCTAATTATTCTATAATTACAGTACAATTAGACCATTTTAATAATTCTATTTATATCCAATTTACCTACAACAGATTTTTTTGCGAAATTTCGAGAAAATTTAATCGTTTTCAAAATAAGATTCCTATGATCAAAACACGCAGAATTTCGCAAGTCTGGTTCATAGAACGCATGCGTGACAAAAGAATCGGCTGACGCGCATGCGTGCTATGGATTTCAATATATCAAATTCCGCATACAAGTGATAAAACGGAATCGGACGATTTTATCACGTAAGCATTAGGCTTAAAAGCTGAAAGTGGTTGTAACATCCTTTGTCGTATAAAAAAGATTCATCACAGTTTTCACGTATTTTTAAGAACTGCTAACATAAAATAGGTATTTCGTACTTACGTTAGCTGTTTGATCGCAAAAACTATTAAAAAAATTGTTCAAAACGCGTTGTTGACCTCAGCTTGTCGATTCACTCATTTCGATTCAATAAATCGATAAAATACATCGATACTCTTAGGAGGAAAATGTTTGTATCGATATAATCGAATCGATTTCAACAAATTACGTCATTTTTGGTAACTACATGATAGGTGGCGCCACTATACAAAACAATAAACTGCTGAATTTGTATTATATTTGACATGATATTTAACCGAAACCAAATATTTAAAGTTCCAGAACCAAATTTTATAACAATTTAACTCGAAATTACAAAATAAATCAATTTAAAATTTATAAAAGAGATATTATTTACCTTTGTTACGGCGCTCCAAACACGTTCTTTTCGTTAGAGTTGGCGGGCGAAAACATGAATGGCCCTGAACCCTGTATAACAATTTTATTACTGAAGAAAAAGTATTAATTAATAAAATTCTCGCATTAATTTTCTCTTTTAAAACTTGATTTGGTGTTATTTTTTACATTTCCTTTGCCTTGCATCGGCATATGCTAAACTT
Source organism: Scolopendrellopsis subnuda (assembly GCA_034694405.1). NCBI lineage: Eukaryota > Metazoa > Arthropoda > Symphyla > Scolopendrellidae > Scolopendrellopsis > Scolopendrellopsis subnuda. The sequence continues at coordinate 9,600 of JAQFYH010000874.1, forward strand.
TATTATTAAAAACATTTAAACCTAGTGAAATTATCTTCTCTTACTGCTTGTTGCGGGGCCATCTCCTAAGTGTAAAAAGCTAAAAACATGGCGCCCATTCGGAAGCCTGGGCAAAGATTTAATAAAAAATTAATAAAATATTCCGGAACGAATGCTTTAAACAGCGAAGATTTGATTTCCCAACATATATCGAATATTTCCGAAGGATTTAACATATTTTACAAACATTTCGGAGACTCGGACGAGGTAAGAAAAGCAAAGTGTGTCATTCACAGTGACTGCATTTTTACGTTTGCTTTTACAAAAAAACGTTATTTATTTCTTAAAATATAGAAATTTAAATCTAATACACTGGTATTGGTAATTAATTATATTTTAAAAGTATGGGCTAGCGTAAATTATAAATAAATGAGATTTGCGATCGTATGAAATCATTGATAGCCTAGCCTATCCACATAATCGTGTCAAACATTTTTATTTATTTTCAGTAATGTTAGCCTACAGTGCTGTAGGCTAGGCCTGGCCTACTGTAATTATTTTTATTAAATTAAATAAAAATTTATAAAATTCTCGATGCTTTTAGCCTAGGATTCAAGGCTAACTTTATTTTCAGGAATAAGTAAATAAAATGAGGGAAGGATATTAGGATAGGCCCTATATTAGCTTAGGGCCTAGGAATAATATGGAAGCACAGAATTGAGCCATGAAGAGTGGAGAGTACATCATAGTGTGGGTCTGCTATTTGGACCTTATCCACATCCGGGGATTTTGCGCTTATTGTTAGGATACCTAGGCCTAGGTGAAAACAGCATTAAGACACCGGTTCTAGTGTTATTTTCACCTGTTTTATCAACTCAGATCAGCATCTTGAAGCGCTGTGACATGTACAGTGTTCGTGGATAAGGATGATCTCACCTCCCGAAGAAATCCTGATATTTATGAATGAACGTAGGAAGGGGAAGAAAACGAAGAGATTGGATAGATGATCTGAAAAAAAAAGGACAGGTCTTAGCACAGGAGAAATCATACACAAATGTTACGATCGAAAATATTGGTGTTTGTTGGCCGCCAACCAGTGGCGTAGCTATAGGGGGGGCGGGGGGGGCGACTCGCCCCCCCTGACGGCATTTTCCGCGGAATGGGGCCCCTGTGGCGAATACTCCAAACACCTGGGTTTTAGTGTTTATTCGCTACAGGGGTACCATTCCATGTGCTTAAAAGGGCACCAAATTTGACTTCAAATTCAAAAAATTTTCTGGAAAAATCGACAGAAATACGGAGTAGGTCAAAAGCCACTTTTTCGAGTCAAAGTGCTTTAAAAT
>JAQFYH010000875.1:0-10919 GCA_034694405.1 Scolopendrellopsis subnuda
GGGTGCTTGTTAAAGCTTTAATGTTATTCGACCTCTAGAACTATATACTCCGTATACGAGATATTCGAGTGTAGGGCACCAAGCATAACGAATACCCTGGACTCTGGAGTAGGTCGCTCAACTACAGAGTGTGTACGAATAACATAATTATCTTATTACTTTATTAGGACGTAATAATAAGTTAAATTGCTATATGGATGCAATTGTAGGTGGCTCTGGTAGTAATCTGTGTTTAATTGAAAAGAAATCGCGCGTAATACTCTAGCAGCTGAATCTACTTTGTACAGAACATTTTCTGTTAAAAGGTTTACTTTAATGTCACATATGTTCAATATAAAATTATTAAAAAATAGAAATTAAAATATTTTATTGCTTATAATTTTTATTTTATAATGATTGCTGACTGTTTTATATTGAACATGCTCGAACCATCTCTTTGTAGTTTCAAATCCAGAGATTTCGTACATTATGTGTTAAACCTGGACATCAGTAATCAGTAATCACCCAAAAAATCAGCAACCATACAATCACAGACAGACAGAGGCAAAGTAAAGATTCTGTCCTAAACTTATATTAGCATAAATAAATAAATGTAAATGCTTTTGTTGAAAAACGCACGTATATCTTTCATTATGATTGTAGTAAAAATACAAAAGCTTCTTTATTTTGTTAAGAAAACCACGGTTTCATACTTTCATCTCATCTGTAGAGGAATCGTGCTTTCATCTCATACATCACGTACCTTTCTCGTCTTTCACGCCATTGATGATGTTCCAATGATCAGGTGTATTTGGGTTGAACCAGTGGCGTTGCAAAATTCCAGGGGGCCCGTCAACGAATAGTTTTCTAGATATTTTGATATTTTATGCCAAATAAGGCCATTTTTGTCACAAAACCGATCGGGTGCCTCTCCGCGTCCCTCCTGGTTCCGCCACTTCCAATATCATATTGTTGTTCGTGATTAATTATCTGTCAATGACGCAGGACGGGTTGGAGGCAAGAAGGAATTTTATTAGGTGACGAGACGAAGAAGATCCGAAGCTAAAAAAATGTTTTAATAAGCTGGAACCTTCGAAGTTTTTGGGTGGATTTACTGTCCCTGTGGCGCAAAGATTTTTTTTTTTTAAACCGGCAGCAAAGAGACAGGTTTTACAAACTTGAGCTTGTATTGATATGCCGCGACACGCAGAATATTTCGAAGTGAAGATTGATAGTGAAGATCCGAACTGTTTTAAGATTCTTTTTTTCGAAAAAAAAAAACATAATTAAATATCTTTTATGAGCTTCAATGTTTTCGAATCTTTTTAAATACGAACACAGTATACAGATTTTACTTGAACTTTCATCACGAAAAAAGGGACTTTAAACACGTAAAAGTCCTAGGTTTACACCCTCACTTATTTGCTTGCAGCGTCACGGCTCACGTACTCGTAAACGCATAACTTACTTAATTTACTTTTGCTATTGTGTCATAGTGAGTAAAGCGAGACAGGAGCGAGGAAGAATATTATTGGTATTTGTATTATGACAAATACTTAATAAAAGTTACAAAGTGGTGGGGGGAGTGAGACCTGCCGTACAATCGGTCGAAAGCGTGTCGCAAACGAACGTGTAACTTTTTTCTCGTTAGGAAAACGAGCTAACATCCAATTTCTGTAACAGTCTTTATAATGGCGATGTTGCGAACGTTAGATTGTGTGATGTAGGTTTGATGAGATGCACTAGATTCCGTGCATGTCACATAATCTAACGGGCATCATGTACAGAGTAATGCATTAGCCAGTAATGGTGGGACAATATATTCGTTGTTTTATTATTAATTTAGTCCCTTATAAAAAGTGTCAAATCTCCAAGCGATCCCACAATATTTCGATAATAAAAATTGGCTATGCTGATATTTTATAGCGCGGTAGAAGAACCCGTGCATTGTAACCGTCATTTTATACCAGAATATCACGAAACGAACGACATTATGTGAAAGTCTTGTTCGAACTTTTTTTTTAAAAAAAAATTGCACGTTTATTACGAGTAATTAGTAAAATTTATGCAATTTGTAGGAAACAACAGACATCACGTAACTTCCGTCATTTTCTTCTAAGCAAAATACAATTAGTTGCTCACGAATTACATTAGTGGTCACATAGTCATTTCTTTTACACTCGACATGAGTAAACTACGATATAAAATTAAAGAAAAAGAGTTAAAATCACATTTCGATCGTGTTTGATTCCCATTTGTTGTTTTTCTGACAGTTTTTGACATAAAACCATTTATATAAATATGTTTTTTTAGGTTTTGTTCGAAGCTCCAGAAAAGTTTCAATGACGATAATGGATTAACAGTTGGAGCTGGTCGGGAATATTTTTGCGCGCTATTTTAGGCTACAATAATATTTATAACCTATATCCTTCAACCGTCTATAACTATTTATAAAAATAGTCGGAGCGAAACGATATTTGAAATGAACGTTTTATAAATACAGCTATTTCATATTTTCTTTGTCGAAAGTCGAAAACCTTGAGAAATTTAAGGGATTTACAATGGGATCCCACCGTCGGATGCGAAATTTTGGAATTACGTCGCTAGATACCGTTTTTTAGGTTTTTTTTATATTTTGTACCGGTACAATTTTTAATCAGGCATTTTATGAGATGAATGTAATTTCGAGAAGAAAAAAATAAAACAGGAGCTTTTAATTACGTAAAAAATGACAGAATAACTTTAAAAGCCCCTGCAAAGAATAGAATTAGTATTTAGTACTTTGTAGAATAGTCAGTTTGGCACACAATTACTTTACTACACCGTATTTGCTAATTTAAAAAAGTGCAGTTTTATTCATGTTACGTTTCTTTAATCTTTAAATATACGAAGTAATGGTGAAATATTGCGCATAAACAAAAGAAAATTAATGAAGTTTACAGGAAAAGTCAATTTAAAAAATAATAATCAAGTTCAAAGGGACTAGCATAATCCTTTGTCATTTGATCTTTTAGGATCCTGAACATTTTTACATAAAAAAATTCTGCATATTATTATAAATCTCTGATAAAGAGGAAGGATTAGTTGTTCATAATGTTATTTTTTAAACTCTTTTGCGTATATTTTATTTCCTAATAAAAATATACACAGAACTAACTTATGATATACGAGATTCGTACGGAGATTTCATTATGCCGTATTGTTTTCGCCGGATTAAAACTTTACAGCAGCACAATAATTAATTTCGTTGTTGACTTTCGGATTATACATTATCAATATTAAATTGTGTACTCAACGTTCGGTAAAAAAAAACGGAGAAAGATGGTCCAGAATCGGACAGAGCTACGGGTTAGAGTATACAAATTGCGACAACAATATAATATGAATAGCATCAAGGAAAGTTAAGACTTGGGTTACAAGCCTATTATGGCTAAATAAACATTAACAAAATCTGAAGTTTCTGAACTTTTATAAAGTATTTCGTAAACAGCGGAAGTAATCTTAACTATATTACTTATGAAGTATATTTATTTAGTTAGCAATTTTTTATATGTATTGTACATAGGCCATAATTTCGATCCGGCATCAGTCAAATCAACATTAAGTTACAGTAACAATAAGTTATTTCGGATTTCTACATTCGTAATCATTGAGTTTTCCAACATTCAACATTCACCACATTACCAAAAATTGTACGACACGTAAGTTACGTGCATAAACATAATATTTATACGTACTTACCAATAAGAAATCTCCCAAATTTTTTATTTTTTTTTTTAAATCTTGCACCTTTTTAAATTTGAATTTTAAACTTCTATTTCGAATTCGTTCACCACATAATTTAATTCGGAATCACCGCGAAGTCATTCGCCGCTCTTCACGATATTTTGCATAAACTTAGTTTCGAAAAACAAAATTGTTTTTCTACGAAATACTAAATACATCAACGAAACACGTGGGATTTTTCCTTTTACGCGACTTCGCAGTTTCAATATAAACAAACCACCATCCCGGCCGGAGAAAACTCGGTCTCGGCTGCGCTATATCCAGACAGCGTTTAGCCCTCCCGAATAATAGTCCCGTTCTCTCTCTATATATATACAACGGCGCTCATCAAAAATCGAAGTTCTCTCTCTCTCGGAGATGCTATTGGGTTGGTACCATGGAAACCATTATGTACAGTACACATTTTATATGCGTGTTTGTATATCCATCAGATTCGGTGATACCTTGTAATAATTACTGTCGCTTGGTGTTATAACTTCGATTGAGTTTGTCCAGAGTTTATCCTGACTTGACGTTACTGGGACTTACTGGTTTCAAATTCGAAGGCTGGATTTATTATTGTAAAGATTTTTAGAGTGTTCGAATGCGTCTTTATAGGAGAATTAGTTAAAATTGAACCTCTAAGAAACAGACTCTGTATAAAATGACGATGGCCCAGACTCTTCTCACTTAACGTCGGTTTTCACTGCTTCCGTCGCGTTGAGTTTGACATACTTGGAATGTAAGGGATCGACCAATCAGAGCGTTATAAAGCAACCCAACTTTTACGGACGCTGTGAAAACCGAATTTCAGTCTCTGGTGACTAGTTTACTCGGAATCGAACAGCGGACCCCAGTCCTTCATTTACTTCGAAAGTCTGTAATAAGGAACCAAGAATACACACCGGTTTTCTCATTTATTTTAGTTGCCCAAATGCCCATTTTGCGAAGTTACTTTTGAAACACACTTTATAATCGTATACAAAATAATTATGTTTCCGTGATCTATTTCAACCTTCGACTGATCAAAAAAAAAAATCTCGTGAATTTAAAAAATGAACGAATGGATTTTATAAAAAAAAAAAATATTTTTAGCCGCATCTATTTCGGACGTGGCGTTATTATCATTCATCATATAAAATACCAAAGAATAAAAATTAATATTTAAGGGATTGCGTGCGTTACGTGCGCGAGATGCAGCAGCTAGTTAAATTACACCAAATTCCTTCTTTCGCGGTTTCATTGATTTTGACAATCTGGAGATAAAGAATTCTCTTCTTTAATTTTACGTTGGAACTTCGAAAATCGTAACTGAATTCTTTAAATAATCTCAAACTTTTCCCCGCGTGGAGGAGCGATGTCCTATCAGCGACAACAAGAGCAATCGGTCCTACGAGATTTTTTAACACAACTGAAGTCGGTGCCTGCGTATGTTTTTCTTATGAGATTAAGTCGAAGTTGCTAAAACTCTCTAATGTTGTCAGCGGTAAAAGGAATCTACCTTATTTCAGATCATAGAGAAGTGCAAGCAACGTCTTACGTAACTTTAAAGGTGTTTTCTTGCCTCAAAGCAGCTTGCTATTTTCAACTAGCAAACTTCTTATCCCGTCTATTGTTTGACCCACCACGTTCTTGGAACTTCTTCAATATAAATCGTCATCAACGAAGGAGAAACACCGACAGGTTTTATACGATACAATATTAACAAACTGCAAACCACTCTTTGGCAAACATCTTTAAAAGGCACCTGAAATGAATTTTTTATTTAGCTACACTGTCCCCGTAGTTTTTCGTTCTAGTTTGCGCTCGTCCTTAAAACTGTTTCCTTAATTAAAAGTTTTCTTTTCTTTATTACAGTTATTTAATAAATATTATATTAATACGATACACAAATGTCGCGTTATTCTGGGGGCCGTGCGAGCGCCATTTTTGGGTTGATCATTACACGCGGCTTGGGTTGCCAAGGTCAGCTTTCATATCTTCTGCAAGACAGAACATCTATACGTGTATATTGCCCGCTTTAATAATGATTGCGGGGCTTATAACACATCGACCGATGTAGGACACTGTATCTACGAGGCAACATGATCGTATATAAAGTTATATAATGTTATCGGACGGATGGCGCCTCGCGCGCAAGAAACCGTAGCAAATTTTTGACGGGTTGCCTTCATCGCAAATCGGGATCTTTTGCTTCTTTACGAAAATATTTTCGAAGTTGGAATTCGGCAGATAGAAGAGCTTGGGACGTAGGTGTAAAGGCGTCAAATACAGAGTATAGTCTATGAGATAAAATTCGTACAATACGCTGAAGAACTAGGATTAGAACTGTGGAGTTCTAAGTACGATTTCGACTGCACTTTCACACTAATCATTTTATTGTATAGCCTGTAAAACGTTATTTTTTGACAAGATTTCTTGTTGTTTTATTGGAACAAATAAGAACAGCTATTAAAAAGACCACTAAGCTGGTCTAAATTACAAAATTACAAATTCATTGAAGAAAAATAAAATAAAGAAGAATTCATACAGGGCTCGCACATTTCAAATAAAACTTTTCTTTAAGATGTGAGTATTTTACATCTTTTTCTTTCTTATATTGGAAAGGTATTAAACATGTTCGTGTCCATGTTGATACTCGAAGGGATTTCGTGAAGTATCTATATTGGGACACGTCGGGCGCGTTCGAAATCGGTTATACCTTCCTCCTAACTGTTTTCTCATATTTCCAAGGCCTGAGGAAACTCGACTCCCCCATCAGTAGAAATTTCGCAGATTAAACAGCGAAGTTTGTTAAACATTTTAAGGAACTTATTGAATTACATCATGCCTTTGTCTCCACTCCCGATTCGCGAAAAGGTCCCTAATGCGTTCTCTACGTTTTTCCTTCAAATTTTTTTTATATTTATGTCCCGGAGAGCTGCGTGAGTCGTTTGCGAAAGAAAAAAAAGATTACTTAGCAAGTATAGAATTTTTGTTTTAGATACATATAACGGTGATCTCACGTGTGGAGCCCATTTTACTCAAATTTATGATGTAGAAAGGTGTTTGGGGCGCGCAAAGTGTATGCATTACACACGCGCACGAGCTTTCAAAAGTGTATATCTCTCACCTTTTTTTTTCCAAAAAAAATCAATGATAACAAATGCGTATTCGTTAGACGAAAAGACCCGTGAGAAATAACCCAATCAAAACAATAAATAACGTTTGAAATCCTAGCAACTAAAAACATCGCATTTTTATAACATTTTTCTCTTTTTTGTCGCCGTAATTTATAGACTGGAGATCGGATTTTCGTTCGAATTCAATATACTCGAATATTGGTAACTCCCATCTGTTTCGAAGATTAAAGACGAATGACTTTTTATCGAAGAAATCAGTAGAAGTTAATAAGTCACATTAAAATTCTACAGTGAAAATATTAAAAAAAAACAAGCAATTTTTACAGCCCCCAGACAGCAAGTTTCGTAACACTTTTGTGTCAACACTTTTTTGAAACTCAAGCACAAGTGCTTAGATTGTTGTTAGATTTTTGTGTCGCACATTTTACTTTTCATCACACTGATTACTGCAAGACATGTGCGCCGCTGTATATATTAATCGTCTGCTTTTTTAGTGATATTGCGACACAAAATGTTGCAAAAGTGTCTGTCGTGAGAAGGCGCCTATGTTACGACAAGCAAATTCGTATAAAGCCCTAAGTTTACTGTATTTTAACGTTTTGTAATTTGTTTTCCAGGTAAATTAAACTCGTCAAACCCTTATTCTGCTGTTCCTTCTACCTTTAAAGGAATTTACAAACTATATTCTCTGAAACGAATTCCTTTTTCCGTTCAGATATCGTCGTTCTAACCTCTTAAACCAACAGGGAAAAATGCGTTGTAAATTCCGACGTTGTTTCGTAAAATATTTAATACCGTCAATGATCGTTTATTTTTCCGCCGAATCTTATTGATCCGAGTGACACTTTTATTTATTTTTGAAGAGATACGTTCTTCTTCGTCCGATTACGCAGTCTAAAATATTCCTGATTTTCTACAGTATGATGTTTTTTTTTTCACTCCATCGCTGGAAAAGTTGATTTCGAATGACAGAAAATCAGTAAATTCCTCACAGAAAATATTCTAGGAATGTCACATCGTTGATTCGGAGAAAATTTTATCTGTCAAACTTAATAATCTAATTACGATTCATAATTTTTTTTTTGTCACTGCGCCACGTTTTGCATTATTATTCTTTTGACGAGTTCGATTTCCGATTTTCTAAGATATCTAATAATCAGGTTGAAAAAGCGTGCTTTTTCAACCTGAACGAACTTGCATTTGCCAACGTTTTCCTCCTTTTTGTTGTCAAAATCTGAAAATGCGCTCTTAGGATTAATTTAGCTAAAACATGTGACGTTGTGTCCAAGTCAGAAGGCAGAAAACTCGGATAGAAAGTAGTTCGAGCTTTTGTATAAATCCACCCTTAGGTTTACCAAAGACCCCCAAAATTTGAAGTAATTAGCTTTGTTTGGAATGAAGCTTGTTGCGTCTTTGGTGCCACAATCCAAATTCCTGTTGAACAAGCCAAAATGTCTCTTTTTCCGCGGTTTTTGACTTAAAGAATTTACTCTTAATCTCCATCATCTTTTTCTTTCATAAAATCGAGTTTCTCTCATAAAATTAGTCCATAAAATACTGTAAATAGCGTCACATCGGTCGGAAATTTTCGAAAAACTCCCAACATTCCGAAAACCCCGTTTTTCGCAACCGCAAAAGACTCGGAAGCTGTTTCTCTTAATATCAAAAGTAATTTCCCCCGTAACACTGTGGGAAATTGGTTATTAATTTTATTTTAATTTGAAGAGACCGAGTATAAAAGTTTATTTTCTCGTTAAGGATTTATTACAAAGGACGGAATATCGATTTTAGCATCGTTGTGGTTTCGCCCCAAGAAAATACAAATCATCCTCTTTTTCTCTCTCGTATTAATATTCCATTAGACTGTCCGCTGCGCACAACGCGGCGACCGCATCCGACGTTGAATGATTGAACATTTAAAAATCTTTAAATAAGTAAAACTACTTTACGTAGAGTTTTATTATAAGTAATTTTCTGTATATACCAATCGCAAATCCATACGTATTATCTCTGGACATTCCGAATACTCGTAGAGAAAACTGCTCGTATGGCAAAAGGCCAAAACTGTAGGCAGATCCGACAGCACATTTCCTAGGATTATATTCTGTTTGAGATGTGCTTGACAATGCCGAAGGAAAATAGGTTTTTTAATATTTACTTTATTGTTTCTTTGCTTTCTTTTTGGTGGTTAAATTTTGTTCTTTGGACCCCCCCAATGATATTATTTGAGGTGTGAGGTTGAACCTTGCGTAGCCAGCACTATAGGACCGGGGCTGGAAACTCGTGGATTCTGAGTGCGCTGTCGTTTGAGGTGCGGGGAGGGATACGAGAATTCCCATGTAGCTATTTTTGAATTCTCAATGTGCTCATTTGTTTACTTATAGTCAAGATGATGCCAATGGTTTCATGAGTAACTTTAATTCTTCCTGCGTGTAATAAACTAACGACTGTATAATATTTCAAAATCTCGGAATTACGCGAGTATCATAACAAAATTGACCTTCCGGCGTTTGTAATTTCAGAATCCAATTTCCACCGTTCCTGGAATTCCTGTAAATTCATTAAAAATCAATATTTTTACTTTTTGATTCCGCGAGGCAAAAATGTTCTTTAATAATAGCAACTTTTGTATTTTGATACCGATGCGACACTATCGCAAAATGGATCCCGGTTGTTTTTCACTCTCTCTCGCTCCGACTGATTTCGGAAACCGAAATGAAGGCAACTTTAGAGAATTAGGTGAAGTTTCAGCTTCGGGCGAGAGATTGACGTCACATCGAGTATCAACAACCCGAAAGATAAAACTCGGTTTATTGTCGTTGTGTTTGTTACCTGCCGTCGCGATATAAAAGAAAGAGGAAACGACGTTTTCGAAAATGCGGTTTCTTGTTGTTGCCTCGCGGATGATCTTCTACCGAAATGAACTGGACTAAAAAGCGATTGTTAATTAATAACCTGTTTTATTTTCACTTAAGTTTATATAGCCATGATTGCAAAGCAGTTCTTTATGTGTACTCCGTAGCATTTGCCCTTTTTCTCTTACTTTTTCGATGGTCTCCATAGTTTCGATAGTCTCCATAGTCGTAGGTTTTATAACTAATAGGGACTCAACACCATGGAGAAGTGTTAAGTATCCTTGCTAATTAATCCAATAGCCTACTAACCATACCCTGTGACTGGAAGTTCCGGAAAATGCTCTTTAAAACAATCACGAAGTAATAGGAAATTTAGTAAGAACCAATGTTTCGAGAGCGAAGCGATCATCAGAGAAAAATTTCTGAACATTAATATGCTTTAAAACAGTATTTTTTTATGAAATTTAACTAGTATGAATGCGATACTGTTAAAAAAATTAATGAACCACAACTTTAGGCGGGTGTGAATGTATTTAGACTCCACTCAAGTTTTGTTATATTATTTTCGTGAACGTGGTCCTTTTGTATTTAGTTAAAAGGATTAATACACCTGACGTATATAAATCGCGAATTGATTAAATTGCGGACGAAACAGTGTGGCGCCCAACATTTTTTGGATGAAGTTTGAGGGATTTTTATAGGTTCGGAGGCTGATAAACGCCCAATTATTTGCAGCTTTATTTCTTGAAAATGTTGCTGTGGGTCTCTGATCTCTCCCTTCAATTACAGTAATTGATGGTTCGACTTCTCTTTCTGATGGATTAAACATCGTTTTCTCTGACGTTTTTCTTTTTTTTTTTCTTCTTCCGAGCAAGTGTGATTCTCATACAAAGTTTACCCGCGGTATTAATGTCTGTATGTCACAATTCGGGAAAGATCGAAATAAAACCCCGGTTCTTCTAGATAATTTTATATGTCGAATAAAATGTCATAAGAATGGGTAACTGGACAAAGTAACAAAGAGTTGGACAATTCTTCTGGTTTTATGTTGTTGTCGACGAGCGTTGTTAAGGCGCGTACACACGACAGATTTGTCTAGATATTGTTCAAACACTTTTGTGTCGCATTCTCACACAAAAAAGCAGACGATCAAAAAATACAGCGGTGCACAGGTCTTGCTGAATACGGAGTCTAATTG
>JAQFYH010000876.1:0-10913 GCA_034694405.1 Scolopendrellopsis subnuda
AGATATTACTAAACTTATTTAAAGAAAGAAAGGTAAGGTTTTTCGCCATTAAAAAAGCGAGTGACTGCCCTTTTAAAGCCATTTTGCTAGCCAAAAGACGAAAGCATTTTTGCTCGTCAGACCTAAGCCTACATTATGATAGGCTTCGGTCAGATTGTACTCCGTAAGGCACACGAGAGATTAGACATTTTTGTTATAATACCGACTTTTGTACTTCCGTACTTTTGTTTCCACAGTTTTTGTAACTCAATCACAAGTGCTTAGATTGTTGAACATTGTCTAACGTTTTCGTCGCACATTTTACAACTTGTATTACGGTTTTCTTCTCCCGTATGTGAGGTATGTAAACAGGTTTTTATCTATACATACCGGTTTTTTTCACCTATTTTTGGCTTTTTTGTTATCGTTTTTTGTTAGTCCTAAGTTGGTGTTTGGTTTTGCAGCGTGTCTTTTGGTTCTGTTGTATTTTGTTTATTTCACTTTTCAAAATAATAAAAAAAAAATTATATTTTTATTGGTTAAGAACTTAAGATAACTCAAGATAACATTCATCGGACTTACTCACAAATTAAAGGAACACAAACTAATCTGTGTAAAAAGTGCTGTTAGAATATGCTTATACTATTTTTGTCTACAAATTTAATCGGTTTATAAAAACCGCTGTCCAGTTTCTTAACCCGTACTTTTTGTTTTGCGCTCGAAATTGGTCTCGCTATTATTCTCGAAACCGTGGCATTCGCTTTGTCCCCTCGACCTTTTCAGCGCGTATAATAATGAACTTCACGGCAATTTACCCCGTTGTTGCCAATGTTATAATGCATAACTTTATTGCTACTGCAGTTGTTACAGAAATAATATTCATATATATATATAGGAACTCGACTGCCAGCTGCTATATAATGGAACCTTTTTACGCTGTTTACAAGGGTTTTACAGGTTTCCGTTATATTTTGTAAGAAAAATGGAAATTTGCATTTTCTAACGATAAAAAAAAATCGCATCCTGAGAGGCTAAATAATACAGAGAATTAATTTAAAAGTGTAAGACTACAACATGTATAATTTAAAGATTGCGTGCTAGTGGTACTCGTAGAGATGTCGTGTTTTACTTCGTAGAGTAGAACTACTTAATCGTAAGTGTTAGTTCTGATTTTTTTACTGCACGTCCAGTAGATGTTAATCGATGCCGTGATCTTTTCACTTTTTTCGTCTCACTTCCGGTTTTTAGTTCAAAAATATCAAAGAAGGGGGAAATAACGAAAATGTGCGATTTTGAGCCGGTTAGTAGTTAAAACCGGAAGTAACTTAGTTATCGAAAAATCAAAAAGTCAAAGTTCACTTTCCATATTTTAATAATATACCTTGTAATTGGTTTATAAAAATTATAGGCAAGAGTTATACTCTATGAAAAACTCCAAAAAACCAAAAATTAGTTCTATAAGCTGGAGTTCGAGAAAATTTTAAGCAAGGCCTTTTTTTAGTAGAGTATAACTCTTGTCTAGAATTTTTAAAACCCAATTACAAAGTAGGCCTATATTATTAAAATATGGAAAGTGTACTATGCTTTCTGGTTTTTTTTTTCGATATCTACTTCCGGTTTCAACTACTTGCGGCTCAAAGTCGCACATTTTCGTTATTTCCCCTTCTTTGATAATTTTTAAAATAAAAACAGGAAGTGGGGCGAAAAAAGTGAAAACATCACGGCATAGATTAACATCTACTGGACATGCAGTAAAAAAAATCAGAACTCTAACACTCACCGTACGGTTAAGTAGTTGAGGTAGTTCTACTCTACGAAGTAAAACACATCTCTACGAGTACCGCTAGCCCTTAAATTCAAATACGGCAAACCTCTCATACTCCGTCTCCGTATTCTTTCTAATGATGTATCAAAGTGTACTCCATACTGTAATTCTATTTATTACATTCGAGTAGGACTTTGATTTAGTCGGAATGTAATTTGCAATTTGCTTCATTCTATTTCTGGGGAGGACACTATGAATGTTAGGAGGTTGGATTTCTAGCAATTCTTACCTTAAATTTCCTCTTATTTTACGGCGGGTAAAATAACCGTAAGAGTAAATTTTAGGTGCGAGTTAGATTTACAACATCCGTAACTTTCGTAGTCTCCAGTATTTTCCTTTTCTTTTCTTCCTTACGAGGAGGCATTACGAGGAGACCTAGCTGTCCTCACCTGCGTAATAAACGTCGAGTTCGATAAACCGATTTTGTGAATTTTCTATTCTATTCGTGCTGCAATTCTATTCTTCCCTTTATATTCGATATACCCTGGGATGATGAATATACGAGACAGGAAGAAATTCAAATGAGTAAGTGTAAATAAGCTCGTATAAGAGAGAGAGAGAGAGAGAGAGAGAGAGAGAGAGAGAGAGAGAGAGAGAGAGAGAGACAACCGCAGCAATGATTGATGATGACAATAATGCTTATTTTGATTCCATTTAGTGTATATATGCAGCATTCAGCTATGAGACTTGAATCGCAAACGTGCTTTCCACGAATCCGTAAAAACGTAAGGAGGGAACATCCGCAAACTAGTGAACGAAATTTCGTTTCATTAATTATATCAATACAATCTGATATTTCAGATGATACGTTACAGAAATCGCGTCTCTAAATTTGTTGTTTTATGGAATCAAAACGACATCGAAAGTAGAATGTTAAATTTTCGACGTATCGTATGTGTCTGATGAAAGTCCCATTGTATTATCGCTACGTTCGTAATCGAAATGAAAATGAATAGGGAAAAGAGTTACTAGCCTTTACCTGAGCAGACTAGATTCTTTTTCTTGTTAAATTATACTGTAGTTTTATATACGCTTGTACAAAAAAAAAACTCCAGTTTCTCTGTTAACTGGATTTAATTGTTAAGTATCACGTATATTTATTCCGATTTTCTTAAAATCTTCATATTTTATTGTCTGACGTTACAGTTTTTTTGTTTGTGTAAGACCTATAATTATGTGTTCATATTTCTTAGAGAAAAGACGATATTTAGAATAATAATTAATGCTTCTACATGTACTGCATTTTTGTGTTTTAATTTTAATAAAATAAGTCGTTAGTTATAACTTTAGTAAAATGAGCTACAACATTCTACAACCCAGACATTACTGTATTCCGCTCGCATTTCTCATTTATTTGTCGCGATCGAATAAAAGGCAAGACTTTAATTATTTAAGTAACATATAACTTATAGCCCGTAGTAATTTAATCCATTCTATGTTTGGAGAGATGCGCACGATTCCAAACATCCAATTTATAAAATTATATTAACTTTTGAAGCCCCTCTTTCCCGGCTTCTACGTACTAACATACAGCAAGAGATGTGGCGGAGATCTTACAAATAAATAAATGTTATACGGTACATTTTTTAGATTTACGAAATGTAGGTCAAACAATAAGTTTTTATCAATAAGAGTCCTTCATAATGGTGCATTAACTGAATTTATACAATGTACCTAGGTTATAATAAAGCTAACAAACTGCACCAGTAAGGTAAGTTATAAGGAAAAATTTCTCCCTCTTTCATCATCCGCGAAAATAAAATACCTTATGGGTTTTTTTTGGAGGGAGAGCTCTGTATCATTATCCTTCTTTTGCAAGATTTTTTTTTATCACGTTTATGTAATACAAGGAAATTTAAACTTCCTTCATTTTACAATATTTAATTTTCCGTGATCTGGATTGATTGCATGGACCAAGTCTGTATTTATCGAATCAAACTGCCACTGCATAGAAGGTACAGAGCGTGTCCGCTATTACATCATCCGCAACTACCTCAAGTTTTCATAATTTTGTTGATTGATAGTCTAGATCTGTAAAGCATCCATTCCTTCAATGCAATTCGTTGTTTCCATTAACTTCTAAATTCTTTTAGTAACTTAGCTTCAAAATACAGTAGCCTATATTTATATAAGTCCGATGTTTAAAATGCAAAAACAGAATTATCTTTCACGTATGTTTGGTTTTTCCTTATAACTTTGTCTTATGTCTTATATTTTTGCTTAATTTTACGATACAGTAAACTAATCAGCTATTAAGAAACTTCCTTAATTTATTCTGCCAAGTTGCCTCCGATGCATTTTTCCCTGTTAATATACAGATCAGATAGTTTTACGATGTCATGCGTTTGTTGACGTACGTATTAACTACTTATTTCGTTCGAAATACCTATATTTAGCCCAAAATTGCATTTGGCCTTTTACCCAGTTTATGAACCTTTGTTCACATTTTCTCCGCTTCAAAAGTCGTACAATAAATTATCTATTTTATATTATACTGAGGGCATGAAATTTATACAATATTATAGCGCTACATTTACTGGAAATGCGGTCCATTCCATATCATTAACTTATTTGAAAGGCGACGGACCAATGGAGCATGGTTGCAACACTATCGCTCCAGCAGCAAAGTAAAATTCCATTTTCCCTGCAGGATAGATATTTTAGACCTGCCTGATTCATATTATGTCTCTGGGAAACTACTAACGGCATAACGAAACATATTATACATTATATTCTGTAAAACGGCGGGGGCATTTATAATACGGTTATATCGGGGGAGTTAATAATGCGGTTGATCCAACTTTAACTTGACATTTAGTCGATGATCGTTATATAGAAACCTCTGCTGGTATTAAAGCTGTGAATACGGCTGCTGCTGCTGCTGCTGCTGCAGAACCTTTCAGGAAGTTGCTACACGTGAATTCCCAAGGGGCCGCAAGAAGCTCTCCGCTACTTTATTGGTTCTCGAGTAAGAGTTAAGATTTTGCTCTGAATAAACATGTTGCTGGTGTATAAAAATTCATGGAAAACACCGTTCGGAATGTTGCATACGTAACACCTAAGGTCGGTGCACTGTGAACCTGTTGAGAGAGCTGTATACGAATTCACCTACTTAACTAACTAGTCGTATTCTAAATATTTTTCTCATTCCAATTCTGTGATGTTACTGGGAAATGGGAATGAAACCGAGATCTTGGGATTGAAGACTATCGCGATATAGTCATGACTTCTGTAGACACCAACGAAAACGAGTAAACGACATTCATTCATTCACAGTGGAATTGTTTTTCACAGCTACCGTATTTACAATTTGAGTAACTGCATTAGTTTGTTCTTCTTGTCAGTCTTTGTTTCAGGTTTCTGTTCGTTGCTCACAACAGATTTGTTATTTTTATTTCGCAAATTGCAAGTAGTTGCAAAAATTACAAAGTTACGTACTTTCTTGCAACTAACGAGTAAGTTACTGCATTGTAATGCATTTATGGAACTGTAGTAAGGGTTAGCGCGCTCATATTTTGATAAAACGTTCAATCGCCGCTGATTTCAAGAATAGAATTTACCTATGGGTGCAAATCAAGCAGCTGTTTTAGGGAACCGACAGGTTTATTAAACCTTGAGGCACAATTTGTTTTAGGTGTCCCTGGAAAATATAAACTTTATCGTTGTCATTAATTCGTTTCATCTGGATGATTCACTTGGATAACGAGGTTAATGGCATTTGAGTAACAAAATAATGATTATGCATAAAAATTTTCTCCAAATAGTCCATGCTGCTATTTTTTTTTATTTTACTTCATACTGGCAGATACGAGGTGAATACGACAATAAAGGATATCGCATAAACATGTGTCGGGGCCACATTTAACTCGTATTATACTGGAGCCATTATATTGCAGGTGAAATTTTCGCAGCGGGGAACGGCTGCTGCTGCAGAGGAATACAATATATCCAGTAATTATCTGTCCCTCTTGCTATCTTGAGACATTACCATTATAAATAACCGGTTAAAATGTAACATGCTCTAGCTGCGACCCAGTGCTTCGCGTTTGATGCTCGTGGCTCTTGTAAAATGATGATTATGTTGCTGATTACATTCACATAACGGTTGCCAGATTTTATATGCTGCAGGGTTGTCAACATCGACCTGTACGATGCAGCGTTGCCCAAATATTAGAAACACTTTTATATTTTTGCATTCTGATAACGAGAAATCATTTACCTTTCGATTTATAAAAAAAAATAGAGCGATAAAATAAATCTTTAATGGTGTTTGAGCAAGTTTTAAACTGTATTGGAATATGTTTTGTAAAATATTTTACTTTTTATATTGAGCTATATTAACAAGTTTTCATGATCATGACTTATTTTTAAAAAGAGAAAGTTCCAAAGAAGGCGTTAGTGACTAACGCCTTCAAAATCTGCGGACTACTTGGTTCTATTCAAATTTAAAGTTTTACAAATAAATTGTAAGCTATCCGGCATTTAATTTGCAACTAGAAGGCTTCACAACACAATGAAACACACTTTAAATAAAATATTGATGAGTTCGATTTGCTGTTTCGAACGCATACAGTAATTTTGTTTACAAGAATCCACCGTTCATTTCACACGCATTTCTTTTCCTTCGAATCCTTTGGTCTCCTGTCAACTACTCGCATCCCCAGAGCTGCGAAAAAGAAAAACTACAGCATTCCACTATCTTCAGAAATAAAAAAAAAACCCGTAAATTACAGTAAAATAATAATGACGAAAGCGTAACAAGTTTTTAAAATTTCGAATTCTCACTCATGATGTTAAAAAAACCGTGCGTTCGGAACCACCCTAATGAAAACGAGGTTGGGCTTTCGTACAAGACACTGCAGTAAGATAGAGAAGCATATCTGGGTTTTGATGCTCCCCTTTTTACGAGTGATGTAATGAGTACGTAATTCATAGTGCAAAACTGCAATCATTGCAAAAAATTGTTGTGTTGATAGCAAAAAATTGAATAAAGTAAAAAGTCAAAGAGGCTAAATGGCAACACAGATTATAAATAATCTTCTTAAGTATTAATATTGTTTTCTTATTTCCTTATTGAAGTAACATTGACGACACTAATCGATAACCAATAACCATTATCTAACTTTTCGATGTAAATTGCTCCGCTGATAAGATGCCTGATGCGCCTAAATGGAGGCGTCAGGATGATAGTAACGCAATTAGTCAAAAGTTTATGGTTAAATACTTAAATATATTCTTAACTTTTTATTTTACTTACCATTCTCGTAGCTCGCACGAATCCACCGTCTCGTTTTGAAAATTTTAAAGTTAGAAACGGTTATGGCAGAATTAACTAAAATTTCTTTTTGCACTTAAAAGGATTTATATCTCCCATTTAGACATGATCCAAAATTCGACGTAATAAAAAAAGTTTTAACATTTTCAGAACGTACAGTTTCATCATAACAGAACGAGATTTCCCCTCCAGGGAGTCTGCTGCTGAAATCAGGCAAGAGTACAAACTATTTCTCTTCCGCTGAGCATTCTCCCAATACGGCAAAACTTAATAAACATGTGTATGAAATGATTTAATTAAACACTTGATTGAAATGAAGCCTCGTCTTTACATGAAACCAGGCGAGTGTAAAGCTTTCTCTCTCTCTCTGTCTAGCTATCTCCAAATGCAATTCCCTCAAGTGATATCTCAGTAACTCTTACGAGAAATCAAAAATTCGGCACTTTATAAATTTCATTCAAAATTGGTTAACTTACTTAATGCTTAAACCGAAGCATTGGACAGAAAATATCTAATAGTCACTTAAAATAAAAAGTGACATTGTAGAGTAAATAATTTTTAATGGTTATATGCCAAGAGAATCCAGTAAATACATTATAAAGAATGTAAAGTTACAGAGCTTAAATAAAAGTCTCTCCCTAAATCATGTCGAATGTTTGACTTTGGCCACAAGGAACTGTTTATTAAGCGGACAAGTCTAAGTCTAAGAACTTGTCCAGAACAAAGGAAAAACTACTTGGTACTTCTTAATGTCACTGATAAGGTTCGCAACCAACGAAATCGCGCATTGCTCGTAAAGAGTCTTGTCTTGTGTTCCAACACGTCTTTCGGATACAACGCCACTCTCCGTGGTCCAAAAAGCGGTTGGAAAATCCCTTGACTGTATGTCATCCTGTGGCGATTACGGTTTGCCGGAAAAATTTACGTGCCACAATCGACAGGAGGGCGCAGACAATCTAAAATTTCTCCTAAAATAATGAGGGGAAAAAATTGACACGCTCACAGAGTGTTTCGTCCCCGCCTGCTGGATTTTACAAAAAAATAAAATGTTCATGCATGACGTCATGCCATATTTTACAATAGTTGACGGAATCGGAGAGCTAGATATAAGTAAATTTTACCCCTCTGGCACGAATAAACAGTTTTCCTATTACATATTCTTGTCATTCTTCTAGATTATAAGCGGGTTATATATCTTACTTTTCCTCCCGTTCCGTGGCATTGAATATGAATCACAGATCTGTTGACATGCATTTCTGAAATGATATAACGTTATGTAAACCGCATATATTTACGATGGAGCATTTTGTATAGCAGCAGCAGTCAACAAGTTTTATCGAATTTCATCTTTAATTCAGATTTCTGTAAAATTATCAGCAGATCAATTAATAGAGAAGATGGATTCATTGCGGTTGGACTGTATTCCGGTGTACTATACGGTGTACTATTGTTTAGCTGATTAAATTAACTCATTTTGCTATGTTTGCGAAGAAAACTCTTGCTGTTGGAATTATTGAATATACTACTCGCATAACAATTAAATAGACACACAACGACGAATATGCAAGTTCGAAACTATGTATGGGAATGGGAGTGCAGAAGAGTCTAGCGAGCATTTAAACTTAGCAAAAAGCTCAGTTCAGAATTTGCGCAGAAGACAAGAATTAATGCTGTAACCCTCGCGAGTATAAATTGTAGTGAATTGTTTATCTTTACACTTCAGAACACCGTACTCGTGCATTCGTCGTCGTTTAGAAATGTGTATATTCCAGGTATGTAGTTGCGATTTACAGTTTTACGACAGGTCTTTCAATTCAGATTAAACAGATTTAAGCCAAAAATTTAGCCCTTATCAGCAGTTATCACTCGTGTCTTACAAGAGGCATATAACATTTTGAAAAAAAAAATTGGGTTAGTGGGATGTGGGCCATTCTTCTATGGGTTAAAGGCATATATAGAAGAATGGCCCACATCATGGTTAGTTAGCTTTAACTTAAAGCTAACTAACCATATACAGAGTACAAGTTGAACCTACCTTTTTTCTACTCGATTTACAATCCCCTGATAATTATACAGTACTTTCAATCCATAAAATATTGTCGATGAAATTTGTCGGGGACCCATATTACACATAATGCATATTTCATATTACACATAATACCCAAAACTTAGAAACACGGTTGTTTATATGTTCAACTTGTTCAATTTTCGCATTTGAAAACCAACTGTATTACGTGTAAATATCATATTATTACTCGTACTCATATAGTTTTAGTGTAGGAATTTAAACATTTAAACTTGGCAGCCCCGAGAAGCTGGAATATGAAGTCCAGCGGTTCCTATAATAATGCATATTAAATTTCTAGTCTTTCCTCTTGTGTAGGAAAGATTACTTATGCGAAATAATATTATCATAAATATGACGGGAGGTTTTTTTTTTCATATCTCGGAAAACGTTTGTTATTTGCATGCTGTAATTTAAAATGACATGGGATTTCTATATGTGCAATTTAAAAACTGTTTACAAAGCATTTCTTTGCAGAGAACAAAAAGTAATTAAAATGTTTTAGAAAATATCGTATACGGTAATATATTTCATTTTTTAAAGACTTTTTTTATAAGATAAATGACTTACGGCATCGTCATTCAAGTGATTATTGCAGACGCATGGAGTTTAATAGTTTTCGTATTGGAAGGCACTGGTTCTCAATAGAAATCATTTCGAAAACATAGCCTATTATTTCTAAAGATTTGAGCGAAATCATTGAATGAACAAACATTAAAAAGGGTTCCAAAAACACGCGTTTTATTATAATTATACTGTACTCTGAGATTAGGATAGAAGTGAAACACGTGCATTTTGTTTTATACATTTTCTACCCCCTGGAAATGACACTAAAAAGACAGAGAGTGAAAACACTGTAACCAGCAAACCGGGTCTGAAAGCATATTAATCCTTTTACTGTTCTTCTAATATAATAAGGATGGATTAATAAAGTAGTTTATAGTTGAAAACAAACAAACAAAATTAAAACATTTTGAAAAGGAACAAGATTCATCAAGAATCATTTCTTCATTGCGTTATGTAAATTATTGTAAAGTACGGTAGATACTCATTCGAATTCGAATTTCTCGTACAACAGCAAATGTTATAATATTCTCGCACAATATATTGCACAATCATCAGTTGTAATTTTTCATAGAGTTCGAGCATGATTAGCAATATAACGTTTTCATGATGGCATTGGCTTTTGAAAACGGCTAATTTTAACTTTGCCCTTGACAGTAAAATGTTTTTAAAAAACGCCATTAGCAGCAGCAACGTACTACCGAATTTTTTGGTGTATGAAGTTATTGTGTTTACATTTTCTTCCGCGCACGATGACTGGGTGCGGAATACAGCAAGGAGCTATATAAACACACAGATCCAAATATAATCTCGTATGTGGTGTGTATGTTTAGGGAGGTACGTGCACTCTAGCTTGCGCGTTAATGTCTTGCTATCAGTGGCTTTTACCCCCCATATAGCGGTCTCCCCTCGACTGACGCCACGAAACTTATAAATCCACTTGAATGTTAATTTCTCTTTTATATGGGAGTGACTTTCGCTTCCTCATAAACCTGAGCCTCGCCGTTAAAGTGAAAAGTGCTCGAACTTCTTAAAATGACGAAAGCGCATTTTTAGAATTGGTTTAACGTAGGCGGAACTCGAAACTTGAGGAAACCCGAACCGAAAGTACAAAATATAAAGAACAGACAACGTCCATTGCACTGATATTGTACGAAAGTACCGGCATAATCGAAAGTTCTTTATTTTTCACACAAACCGTCGGT
>JAQFYH010000877.1:0-10910 GCA_034694405.1 Scolopendrellopsis subnuda
GATTCGATTCGAAAGTTTACTATTCGATTCGTATTCGATTCGAATGAAAATTTTACTATTCGCACAACCCTATATATAATGTATTCCATAAGATAGTGTTCTCTTGAATGCGAATGCGGGTTCCAGATAATCGTCAATAACAAAGAAAAGAGGAAAATATGGAGCCTCCCCCTCCTTTCGAAAGGTGTTGGTAGGAAAGAAATAGTTATCTGTCTTACACTCGAATTTTTGTAACTCTAATCTAACGACTTCTGTTTCAGGATTCGGAATGATAAAGATCTGATAAATATTAAACGAGATTAATTAATTCAGGTAAATGTAACGCTTAAAGTTATTTCTCATGGGTTGAAAGAAGTCTGATGTTAAAAGACTCGACGAGGAAGCAAAAGTTTGGAATTTATTTACGAATATGTAGCTGCTGTTTTGGACCGACCAGCAATTCCTAGTTCAGGACCCGACAAACAACGCTCGTCGCGGGACGAACACGGGATAAATTATCAGGACAAATATTGGACAAATTCGCCGGTATTATCCAGAAATTCAAACAGAGGAGGTGGCAGGTTTATCGGATAGAGGAACTTCCCTCGAGACTATACGAGATATATCGGCGATATCGATCGAGACCCGGAGTCCGTAATGCGATGCAACGGTGTGACATTAGCACACGTCGAGTGTTTGTATAGCCAACAAATTTACTAGGAATTTTCTTCTTTCGGCAGCCGGCCTTTTCGCTATGGTATATACTCGGTGATCGCGCGGCGACTTCCTGCCAGAGCCCATTTCCGTTCGCCGCTGTGCGTGCGCGTGTTAGAACCTCACCTCTCAACAGAACTGTTCGTATAAACGACCTATACACTTGAAAATATAAATTTGCATAGCGCTACGCAGTATACAGTGGGGGGATCAGCTCACTGTAGTTTCTCGGCTTTATTGTGTGATTCTTAGGCACAGTGGCGTAGATACGGGGGGGGGGCACACGTCACAGGAAAATTTTGGCTCGAAAGGGGTAAAAAAATGCACAAAAATTGACTTAAATTTCATAATATTCGATTCAACCCCCCCCCCCCTCCAATTTTGAGCTATCTACGCGGCTACGCCACTGCTTAGGCATAACGACCAGCGCGGATCCCTGCCGTGGGAGTTGATCAATAACTTGTGCGCCAAAATTTCTGCGAATTTTGCAATTCTACAGTCACTATAGCAATTCTCCGCTGAGGTGCCCGAGTATAACACCGTGTGACCCTCCTTTCATTATTACCTGGAGAATGTATGTTGTTTCCCTTGCTGCAGCTGCATAAACCTGACCGTTTTAGGTCTTATATTCAGTACATTATACGCACTAGATACCATTACTGCATCATTATTATAATCTAGGTTATATATATATATAGTCTCCTCCTGCTGTAGAGGGGCAGAGTACAACGTAATTTCTGTAGACAGATATTACTAAAAAGAACAGTTTTGACCTCGGTAACCCGCTTGCTCTATTGTTTGTACAAGAAAACGGAACTCTTCCGCTTCTTATTTCAATCGTGCCAAACCCCGGGAATGCATTTTCAGCGCCTAATTATATGATAGTGAGTATAAGAAACTTCAATATCTATTACTTAATGATATGGCACTTAAAGTAGATATAGGTAAATGGCTTTTTATAATACAATATAACTTTGTTTATAATAAAATAATGGATTTCTGTGGTATTTCTCTAACTGGCTTAACTTGAAGGCTACATTTTTTTCTTTGCCAGATTCTTTTAGTAACTTTTTAAACCTAATTTTTTTATTTTAATGTACCGTCGTCACTGGGGTAAATAAGGACAGTAGGGTTGATTGGAACAGTTTTTAAATTGCCTCGGGATTGTTTAATTCTATGTAAATACAACATTTAAACATTCATAAAAGAATTTTTTAAATCGGCAAACCGTTCGTTTTGAACATGGGAAATATTTTTAAATCTCTGAAGAATTGAGCAAACCAGATGCAATTTAAAAACCTTCCCGATGACGTGTCATGCTAAAACGATTAATGCAGGAACCAACCTCCTATTTTGAGTTCGGAAGCAGCTTGAGCGGAATCGTCCGAGTTCTCCACGAGGCACTGGTACATGCCCCGGTCTTGGAGTTGGACGCTGCTGATCTGGAGAATATCGTTGGACGTCATGAGGAACCGGGGACTGGGTTGAAGTGGTTTTCGATCCTTCCACCAGGTGATGGACGCCACCGGGTGACCGGACACGACGCAGGTGAAGACGGCAGACTTTCCTTCGTCCACCGTCTGATGCAGCGGTTCCATGTGCGCGGACAAAGACGCTGAAATAAAGAATCCGTTTCGAGTTAGGAGAAATTTCGAGGCAGCTGACAGTCTCTTTTACTCTTTACGGTAGAAGATGCAACATACAGTATTTTGTGCTTGACAGGAATTCTCTGAGCAATTAGCCAGTCTTTGAGTTACTTTGATTTACATTTCGTATTTTGGTTCGAGAATGTCCATTAGCAAAATTAAATACTGAGGAATATGAAAATACGTCGAATAAGTGGAGTGCTTATTTACAATTGTTAAGAACATTGTAGTATGCTAATTGCTAGAAGAGATGACTTACCTGTGACTGAAAGTACGGATTCTACTCTTTCTTCGCCGACAGTGTTATTGGCCAAACAAACGTAGGTACCTCCATCGTCCAGACTCACTTTGTTGATGATGAGAAGGGGACCGACCTGCTGAATCCTTTCTTCTGGCTTTATCAGACGGGTCACCCAACCCTCCACTTTGTACCACCTGAAACCAAGTCAATATGGTTCTTAATTAGCTGAGCTGAGAATAATAAGAATTATTTTCAATAATATGTTTGTTCAAAATATTGCAATTCAGTAATTGAGCTTTCATTCTAACGCATTTGAAGATAATTGCTTTAAAGCTCGTGGGAAACATGTTATTAAAAAAACTTAAATGAATTTATTAAGACATTAAAGGCGCGTTACACACTAGAGAAGTGCTTCACATTTTTGAAGCACTTTTGTGTCCACAATTTTTGCAAGTCAGCACAAGTGCTTAGATTGTTGAACATTGTCAAACATTATTGGCTTACAATAAAGATCTGGAGCCGGTGTATTTTTTGCTTATATTGTCTCCTTTTTTCATGAATGCTACACAAAAATGTGACAATTTAACATGATGAAAAATCTCTCGTGTGTACGATCCTTCAGTATTAAAGAATACTTCGTATTCAGGTTCAAATTGATCAATGCAAATTAGAAGTTGCGTTACAGTGCGCGCAACCCCTTTCTTTTCGCGTTCGTGGTTTATCTGTCGATTTATGCTGCTGATCTTTAGCGTATTTGTATTCGTTAAAAATAAAGACCATCTGTCGCCTGTATCAACATGCTGCTATGGACGCGGTATTAACAATTACCCTCTGCGGTCTCTCTTATCTCTTGCCGACCAGGCAAATATTCCCCCCGCAAGTGATAAACGGCATTAGACACTTTCTTTCTAATCCGTGGCAAAACCAATAATTTAAATTTAAGTTTATACGAAACGCGAATTCGTATTTTATTCGCCGTTGGGTAACTGAGACAAACGATTTTGTGCGCGAATCAATTATTATTTCGGACAGGCAGCCTTGCGTACAAACCACTCCACCGGGGATAGCGAGCATTTTCGTCGAAAAATTTATGTAACTATTTAAAATATCCGAAAAACAAGTAATAGTGGCGCAGTAAATTACTTATAGAAGATTAAACATTGTTAGAACAACAGCCGGCACTATTATTTTTATGTTTCCTCAATAAACTCTTGTAATATAACATTAATTGGACAGCAACCAATCGGATTCGACTTCCATTCATAACGACGTGAATTCGATATATGCAACGCAAAGAACGTTCTATATAAATAACATCTGTGACCTAGTATTATAAGTAATTATTCTTCCAACGAACTGTTAAAAATCGTAGAAACTCCAAACTTCATTTCTTAATAATCTATTTCTATAATCTATTGATCACCAGATTGAAAGAAATATTATTTTTTTTCAGGGTTCGAACCTGGGTCGGTCCCGCCCAACACCCATCCCTGCCATAATTCGCATAAACCTCTATAGCTGGTTTTTTTTCATCTACACTTTATAATAATGAATATTATACCGTATTGTTGTTTATTATGGAGTATATCATTTTTAAGGAAAAAAAAATTAAGGTATTATAGCTACAAAGAATTTAGTCACGTTCACCTACCGTTTTTATTTTGAAAAGGTCTTAACGTTAAGTCACCGATGCTTCAAGAAAATATAAATTGCCAGTATTAAAACCTCTTCAGGAAATTAAAACGTCCGGTCTTAAGAGTTACCCAGCAAGTAATCGTAGCTTAATTTCATCGTCTGCTTCAAACACGAAAAGACCCAGGTTGCCATTTCCCTCGGGTGGGATGGATTTTTATTCCGAGAGAAAATAAGAAGTTTCATTAACCCACCCAGGTAGATTCCGCTCACCTTTTGGTATATGAAACGTGGGGTAGTCCACTAGGTAGCTAATTATCGACAATAATACTCTCTCTCTCTCCATCTTTCCGCATTTTCCTCGGAATACTAATTACCTAATTTCCTTTCTCTGCTGGCGCGAAAACACGACCCGAGCCACGAAAATTCCACTCGATATTTATGTTGATAATCATTTTGAGATTCTCCAGCATCAGTTGGAAGAGAAAACCTCCCTTCCGTATGATCGTTCGGGAGAACTTTTCCTGCTGGGATATAATGCAGATTATGTAAATCAACACAATTATACAATATTAATTCTACCGTCGCAGCATCAGCATCAAGGTTTTTAAGTTCGGAGTTTTCTGCGCGCCAGCATGCATCCTATTCTCATCGGGATATTTTCGTTCTGCTGTTGAAAAGGAATTTAATGATTTACCGTGCTGTTTTCTTCAACCTAATGCTGTATAATAACGAGTTCTACGTATATAAACACTGTACGACATACGAATTTTAACATTTTAGATGAAAATGCGACATTTTCCCCCCGGAAGTTTCCTGGTTATGAAAAGTTTGGTATTTTGCATGAACATTTAATTTTTTGTAATTGTGTGAGAAATGATTATTCTGCCTCGTAGTTCACACTTTTGAGGACGTGTTATGGTTTCTTCTTGAATATTTTTATTCTTCATATTTTTTTGATTAGATACTCGTACATATAGCAAGGGTCATATTATCTAGAAGTGAATAAGCATTAAACACCCCTGGTACGTTCGCGTTCTTTTTTTTTTTAAATAAAATAAACGTCTCTCCAGTCGAAAATTCTTCATCTACGTATATAGAATAAAACATTTTAAATCACGTTCAAGTTTAAAACTTTTAAATTACACTGAATTCTCCTATATACGTAACTTACAGATATCAGATTTGAAAAAAGTCCATGCATTTTTAATGAAAACGCCCGACTTAAAAGCGCGCTAATGCTAATGGGCTCAATTTAATGTGTTGAACCAATACTACAGAGTAACTTACAATATTTTATTTCAGAAAGTCTCAATACCATACGTCAGAACATCTGCCGCATGTTTTATATGAAATATACAAGGCGCGCCTACACACGAGAGATTTCTCTATACATTTTTGTCACACTTTTATGTCGCTCTTTCACTAAAAAAAACAGACGATAAAAAAATCTGCGGCGCACAGGTCTTGAACTCTTATTGATCAAGAGCGAAAAATGCGAAACAAAAATTCGACAATGCTCAACACTTGTTCTTAAATTACGAAAAGTATGGACAAAAAAGTGTTTAAAAAAATTCTTGAAAAAATTAATCTGTCGTGTATAGTCGCCTCTAGTTTGCCAAAACACGTGCAATTCTTTATATTCAGGACCCGCGTTCTATCTGCAGCGTGTTCTTTGTGGGAATCCGCCGTGTCCATCACCTGTCATAAGGTCACGAGGCAACTAACAATTAACCAAGTGACGTGGATCCCCCCTTATCGTATATTCACGCAATTCTTCTTATAGAGAAGTTGCAAAAATAGATTCTTATTATAGAAAAGCGACGCAGCTGCTTCACGACCACAATAGAACCACACGCTTTTTCCTAATCGATGTTTCCGCAAATACTGGCCATTCTACTCGTCGTGCTTGCTAAGTGCAGACCAAGCATTCCACGGTTTGAAATTTGTCATCATATTTTTCTTTTCCGTGTATATGCTGTATAAAACCTGCTGTATTTTCAGAATAAGCTTTTTCAATTACTATAAATTGTCTTTTTCAAGGAGAATTGGCAACGCTGGAATATACAGCTAACTGCGACAGTCGATTGCTTTCTTCTATTGTGTGTAGACCAAATACGGAGCTACTTTCTTTCTCGGTTCTAGCTTTTAACATGTCAATCATGGTTTTCCACAAGTTTTCCCATTAACTATAGGTACATGCTCAGCTGGGGACCCATATCGCATCAGGTGTATAGGGTATGGGATCCATTAAACATTTCACTTGTAATTTATTTAGGAGCAACTTTGGACGAATAATAGACTTACAAGTAGGGTACCGTACGCTGTATAAACCGATTCTAACTATTTATTCACAATTCTTCTGTAGAAAATGCTTTTCACACTAATTACAGAAATAACGTTACGTAATAATATTTATTCGGAGTCGAATAGAATACGAGAAATTATAAAGAAGTAAAGACCGACCGAATTATTAAGGTAATCAATCTTTAAGGAAATGTGGGAAGTTTTCCTCTATACAATTCCATTTGCCCAGTACGAGCGGGTCTGCGTGTTATGTTTCTTCAGTTCGCTGAAGTCAAGCTTTGCTGAGTTCTCCCTCTGCTCGTGATATACTACCGGTAACCGGTTACCTTGTAGCTTACGATCTCTTTAAGATGTAACCATGTAACCCATCTCAAATCTACTAGACAGCATAGGTCGAATGTTATTCTGTTACTGATTTAAAACATATCAAGTTACCTTTACAAAAGGTGGAATTCTCATGACGAATAACATACTCGTACATTCAGTACGGTACAGTATTTGAACATACGCATACAGAGTACCGTAATACAAATTGGTATCATCGTAACTGAAATGGAAATACAGCTTTTGAGGAAGATAATGTTTTTTTTCAAGCGGTTTTGGAAATGTGTACACTAAAAAGGTTATACTCAGCATATTTTTAAATTATATGTGTGTAGGCTACTAAGTTATTTACGTGGTAAAATGCATTTTTGTTCATGTAGTAATACATCATGCACGGTTTTATAGGACAAGCATTATATTTTATTATAATAGCCGACATACACATGTAACTCTGTGTATACTAATTCCTATGGTTTGGTTGCTAAGGAGACTCGTGGTGAAATCTTTGTGCGTTTTAAAGCTCAACTCTGCGAACATCCCGGCGACATAATTTGAATTTAATGTGCAGTGGAGTGGATGCTTTGAGTCTGATGCAGTCATTCATTGCTCGATGTTATTCTGCTGGTCTCTTACTCTTATTGATGCTGATGCTCCTCTGGCATCATCCAGCCTCTTGATATAACTTAATTTGCGTAAAGTTTAATATTTTTGTTGACATTAACCGTTTCGTTAATGGTCTCTTCTCAACATGAAGAAGGGGGTTCTTGTCCCCGTCAATCTTTCGTAAGATTATGATCACACGCATGCAGCATCCAAAACACAACGTGATACAATCGTAGATTTTTGACTGTTTTATGTATGGAATGGAAAAACTGGATGTTAACGGTGCTATGTAAATGTTCCGAAACAGTGTACCATTATATTGAATTGTCGGATTGCACCAACGTGTGATAAACTGCCTGGAGATAAACTAGGGATTTGAAACAATCCGCTCAGAGAAAATTAACAGCCGCTTTGCAGCTTGATCACAGATTGGTTCAACGCTGGTAGTTTATAGGACGTGGGTGCACTCTTTAAACAAGAGGAGACCCTTTTGGTCACACTCTGTATTTTAGATGATAGATTTTGATAAATAACAGTTCCGAAAAGAGAAAAGTCTGCGTAAATTTTGGTGTGAAAATGTAAACGCCCAACACGCATTAACCATTACACACAAACGGAGAATTTGAGAATAATTAAAAAAGTCTTATTTGAATATTATTGGTACATCCTATATGGAACGCATATATGGAACACATTATTACAGTTTCTTACACGCATTTCGACGAAGATGTTCGTAATATAATCAGCGCGTGATGGCGATAGAATTAACTGAGGCAAATAAAACCTCAAAGCTCATCATCACATACGAGTATATCAATCACGAACACATGCCGGAATAAGGCTACCGTGCATAACTCTCAATTCTTTTCTCATGAAAATAAATATATACTGCGGGCTATGTGCAGTGTGCGTAGCAACGAAATTTATATCTCGTAAGTGGAAATCATGCGAAATGAATAAACTGATTTGAAACTAATGTTGCTGCCAGCGAATATGAATTAAAATGCACGTTTTATGCCCGCGATTTTTCTTGATATAGTTGTATCTTATTGAATTTAATATAATTATTAAAATTGTTCTCACGCATCGGATAGGTACATTTTTGTACACAATATTTTTCACGAAAAGCAGCATCGCTGCCATTTTAAGTTAAAACCGATCGAATTTATCTGTTAACTGAAACCCTTGGAGAAAACAGAACGTAGAAAAGATTGATTGGTTCAATTTTTGTGATCCTTTGGGACCAGCAGGTAACAAATTCGAGCACGTTCTTGCCTTTTAGAGAGAGAGTTGCTGTGTAGAATGTGTGAAGGTTGGAAGTAGCTGCAGATGAGTTCTGGGTTTATTTCGAATAGTGGACGATGGACCTATAATAATGCGGTATAAGGTGTTCGACGGATAAAAAAAATATATAGTACTCTACTGGAGATCTCGGTTGGGAAGGTTATGACAGTCTCTAAGTGATATCTATATTATTACAGCATCGAACTATAATACAGAACATCAATATTGTTTCTGACAACCGACTAACTATCTGCCCTTTATAATCTTGGCAATGCATCTGACGCAAAACGTCAACCGGCTTTCCATCACTGTCTTCCGCAGATGCAAGATTAAATTCTTTTTACTTATAAAAACGCTAGAGTATACATTACGTGAAAGAGAGAGAAGAGGAAAAAAAATACGCTGCCTTAATGAGTCGACGTTATAGATGGGATTCTTTTACTTAATCAAACATTCAAATATAAACGAGAAAGTTTTCTTCGCTGTGAAACTTTGTCGCGCATGATTTAAAAGTAAAATGACGAAATATTTTAAAAGGAAAGTTTTGCATAAAATTAATCTGAGATTTTTCTTCATATCTTAAAACCCTCTTTATCCCTACGTTTAGTGGTCGTAGGGTCGATTAAAATATGCGTCATTATCAAAGAGCGACTGGTATTAAGTTAAGTTACTTTATATCACTGGTAGGTATCGGCCAATCAGCTTATCCATATATTTTACTGGGGAAAATTAAAGTTCCTCAATAGACAAGAAAGAGGAAAATGCTTTGATATCTCCCTGGACATCCCGCCATCTTGAAAAAAAACTGGTCGCATATGTTTTATAATCGAAACCTCTTAATTCTTTGTTTATAGTTTCTTAATTAATTTTCTTGAAAAGGGAAGTGTTATCCAGGAAAATGTGAAGCTTTAAACGTTATTTGCTTTGCCATAGGTGAACCGATCATCAGCTCCTGCTGGTTTGAACATAATGTGGTATTAGGGTAAATGACTAAATGCTGTTATAGCATTTCAGCAAAACGACGGTTTGCTAAGTTAAAATTACCGTACATGTCCACGCACTCGTTCATGGCCGCACTCTTGCGCGCTAATGCTTCGTTTATCGACAAACAGTTGAGCAAGAGTACTGCATGTGCACTGTGCAGTAAGAAAAAAAAAAAAAAAACGGTCGCAATCACCCCCAATCAGTTCCAGAAGACAGTGTTTGTTTTGTTGCTTCATTTCTCATGATTGTATAGAACGCTTGTAACAATCTTTTTGTCTATTCAATCCAAACACATTGTTTTATCAGATAAAATTTAATGCTCATCGAATATTATGTCACGCGATTTTTAAAAATTAGTGACCGTCCAGAAAAATGATGAATGATGGTTTACGATAATGTTCGACCGAACTATTTTTTATCTTCGTTATATAATTTAATAAAAAATTAAGCTTCCGGGAAGATTATTACGTGTTTTTGTCCATAAAAATCCTTTCTTTCTTTCGGAGGGACCGATGGTTTTATTCTTTTGTGATCAATTATCATTAATCATCATTTGCATTGGCACTTTGTCTGATGCTGGTGTGGGCTTGATTATGACCGCATCACATACAGTTCATCAACCCTCTCCCGTTGAAATTGAATCAAGTTTTTGCTTCTGTCGGACAATCGATGCTTTTTGGTACCTATATAAGAATAAAGTGTGGGATCAGCTCGTTTTGGAAATAAGATTTAGCAAGAAACTGGCAATCCTCACTCTATCAAAGAACAACTTTTTCTTGATTACCGGAGCTGTGCATCGCAGGAAACAAATATTCGATTTCCAATTGATTACTCAAATATAATGTCGATGAATGATGCGAGTAAGAGTATTTAGCTTTGTTTTAAAGCGTAATTACAACGTAACTATGGTAACTCTCCTTAATATGATTCTGTGCTTGAGAATACGGATTTTCGACATCAGAACGACGAATTGTTGACTAATAC
Source organism: Scolopendrellopsis subnuda (assembly GCA_034694405.1). Classification (NCBI taxonomy): domain Eukaryota; kingdom Metazoa; phylum Arthropoda; class Symphyla; family Scolopendrellidae; genus Scolopendrellopsis; species Scolopendrellopsis subnuda. Next base: position 10,699 of record JAQFYH010000877.1, read on the forward strand.
AAAAGTAGTTGCTTTAAATTTGAAAATTTTCTGGATTGGATTTCAGAAATATTTGAACACGTACGTATTAGTACAAAATAATTAGATTTTCAAATTACACCGTATTTGTCTCACGATTTGGAAGAAATTAAGAGGGTGTTTCATTTTTTTGGGCAACTTTGGCCCCGCAAATCTCGGTAAATATTTGATCAATTTCCATAAACTTTTTTTTG
>JAQFYH010000878.1:0-10908 GCA_034694405.1 Scolopendrellopsis subnuda
AACACTGGCCCGAAGGGCCGAACGCCGCTATAACGGAACGGGAACGGCGTGTAGTTCAGCTAAAGTCGTATTTTACCCACTTTGCTTAGGAGGCTCTCAATTTCGACTCGTTAAAACAAAATAATACAATATTCATTTTCCTGCGTTATTAGTGGGTTTTTGAAGTTTCCTTACCCTTTGATCGATTCGAAGTAAGTCTGAATAAAAGAGTGCACTTGCAAAACCTCGTCCCTGAAGAGCGTGACCACCCAACCGCAGTGCAGGACCGCCGTGAACAACTCGTTAATGACTGGCTGGCCGAGCGCCTGGTGGCACAAGACTGTCCCAACTGGAAAAGAAAATTAAAAATGGTTACACAATACAGTCGATTGAACAACCATCAGATTTTAAACCAAATACTCACATATAATCCATCGTTCCATGTCATCCATCGATAAATATTCGCAAGGCATCTATAAACGAACAATTAAAAATTAAACATAATTTTATAGCAAAAGAAAGTTTATTAAATACAGAAATGCAGGAGGGTGTGGAGAAGGAAGTTGCTGTCAACAAGATCTAAAATATAAAGTGCTGTTGATTTTCACGGTCTTCCTTTATATTTACCGAGAAATTACAGATACAGGGTGATGCTTTTCACTGCAGTACTACAGTAGTACAGCGCGAACTGCAGACGTGCTCTACTCGGGTGCGTGAATGCACATAGTTTGACGACTCGAGCCATTTTATTCAGCCATAATACGACACGCACATTTTAAAATGAGATTTCAATGGTCTCGTAAATTGCGTAATCGTTAGTCAAATAATCGAAAAAACTTTACCGTATCAGTCTGTGCAGGATTCAGCATCTGCGACGAATTGGCGACCAAGCTCAACATCTGGTGGCTCCTCCATTTCTCAGCGGACAGATTCCTGCGAGGAAAGACGTGATGCAAACTGCGGATCGCCGTCATCAGCAGGCGCGCGTGGGTGTTGAACTCCTCCGACAGCTTCCGCAACGGCGGATCGTAATCCATGATCATTTGGCCCAGACGAGGAAAACTGGAATCCCTGTAAACGAACCCAATTCGATTTTAAAAACCTGTGCGGGGCGTGATACACAAATCTAGGGTTCGAAACCCATCGGTTCAAAAAAATCGGACGGAAAAAACGTTTTTTGAAAAAAAAAAAAAAAAAGGAAAAAAACCCCGGGAATTTTCCGGGTCATTTAGAAAACCTACACAAATCTCTTCCATGAAACAACCAACTACTTACCCATGCCCTTGAGACATTTCGTGAGCTGCATTGAAGAGACCCAGCACAGCCTTTCTGTCTTCCACTCTCGACAACAAGATCATCAAGGAGACGTAAGTTGCAACGAGGTCCAAGTAGGACCGAGTCAAGTCGTAATTCAACGTCTTTGAAAAAGAAAATATCAAGTTCATTATTCGAAATTAGACACATTAGAATCACTAGCAACATAAATTTCATACTTACAATGTCCATCAAGACTTGACAGGCATCCATCGTCGTCAACAATTCAGAAACATGGTCCTAAAAAGTGTTTATTTTGTTAATCATTTCCAAAAAAAATAAAATAAAACTTAAAAACAAAGCCGTTTTTTGCCTCAAACAAAAAAATTACAGTATAAAATAAGTCGTTTGTACCTTAAAGTCAAGTAGGTCAACAAATGTGTAGTAATACAAAGACAGTGACTTGAGAATGTCTGTCCTGATCGATGCAACCTGTTGCAACTGGCTCTGATTAAAAAAGAAAACTGAATTAGCATCAACTGAAACAAATGATCATCACACAGCGCCCAACCTGCTTTATTAATCTTCTAGTGCAAATTTATATTTTCATGATAGAACAAGAAATCTGAATTGCTCCTACGACAGAGCTGATTTGAGTCCGATTGATGAATTTTACTTACACTTCCTCCTCGAGTATCTATATTTGGGAATCGTCTAGTTATGTATTTGATAGCTCCTTCCAGCGATTTTTCCGACAGAAATGATGGCTTGGACTTTGCATCCCCACACGCCTGCAAAGAAAAAATATATACAAGTTACATTTTAATAACAATTCATTTGTTGTTTACAAAGTCTGTCCCTAACCAGTATTTTTTTGTACCGTAACATATTTTACTCTTTCAACTACGGGTACGGGACTCAAAATCAGGGATCATTATTTCACCTGACTGTAAGTTATCTACATAATTTGCTGTACATTATCTTTAGCTAACCCTCTTGTACACTTGACCAGATAACAAGAAATTAGATCTAGGGTTTAAGGGGTTTTGGGAATTAGCCTAGCTTTAAATTTTGGAAATTTTATTTATATTATAACATCTTAATATGTTAGCCTAGCCTACCGACTTACTTCTTTAAATGCCACTGGTTAGAGGCAACACAATATAACTGGTCTTAAGTAGCCTAATCTTACCCTGTCGTGTGATTTTTAAAGGGCCACAGCACACAGGATGACACTCTGCAATGCCTGAGGCAAATACGTAGTTAGTGTTAAGGAACTAACATAGGTCTATATCCTGTTTAGTATCATGGGAAGTTGAATTCTATTTGGCTGGCACTGTCTTATAATGTAATGTGCACACCTCACTAATACCATTCCTTTGAGATGGAACTGTGAGAGTCTGAGAGAGAGGACGGTACAACTACAACTGCGTCCACTGCCTAGTCCCAACTGTGCCTATCAAAACCTTAGTTTCTAGTTATGTTAGCCTGTGTACATGCAGGCTGAGTTTTTATAATTTATGTTTTACACAGCACCTCCCCACCCCACTTTCGATTGTACCGTAACCCCGATCAGACAGGAAAAAGGACATCAATTTTGATTTAGTGACAGCCAACGCCTAAATAACGAGACTGACGGCTTACTTTCTTTATGTTGTAAATCCGCGTCAACATTCCTTTTCCGCGATCTGTTAGAATCGTTAATTTCTCCGCCAGCTTCTGCTGGCTCGGTATTAGAGGCCTAGCCATTCTTAAAATTCACTCATTTCCCTTATTTTGAAAATAATAAACAAGTCGGAAGCGGCCAGTGCTTTCGGTTTCTCACAGCCAGAGTCAAAGTGATGGGAAAGATTGTAAACACAGTGCAGCGATGGCAGCTCCCCCAGCGGTAAAATAATAAATTGCTAGAAAACGGTAAACGCCCCGCCAGAAGCGGTAAAATCAAATGATCGGATTACACGGAACCTTACATGAACCGGATAAATGGTTAAAGTGTAGTAGTGTACCCATTCTAGAATTATTGCCTAAATAACCCAATACAAATAGGCAAAGGCCAAAGGGATTGAAATTCAAGCACACGAGCTTGAACACGAGCATGAAGCACGCGCTTCATGACAAAAAGTGTACAGGAAGGCGCTTATTATTTTGAATGGCGAGTAATCTGGTTTACTTTTTAATATGGTTTTTTAATTGAATTACCGTACGTTTGAATCAAGGTTTCCTTCAATAAAACTGCAGAAACTAAGTTCTAATCAACTGTTGAATTTTCTAATCAACGTAAGTAAATAAATTGAGAAAATCTGTTGAATGAAATGGCGGATCCAGTCACCGAAGAGCCACTGCCCGAAGAAGAAGAGCAAGAAACAGTGGAAACTGAGAAAATAACCTACACCCATCCACTGGTTCAGCATTCCGACATGCCGGAGGACATGCGACAGGAAACGGTAGATTTGTGCGTCATGGCCTGTGAAAAATTTCCGAATAACAACGAGAAAGCCGCTCGTCAAATCAAGGAAACGATGGATAGGAAATACGGACAGGCTTGGCATTGTGTCGTAGGAGAGAGCTATGCCATAGAAATCACTCATGAAGCGAAGAATCTGCTGTACACGTTTTATGGTGGAAATTTGGCTGTGTGCGTCTGGAAGTGCACGTAAAACGAAGGAAATAATTTCTCGCGTTTACTTCATTTTCGTTACATTTATGGCAGCGCTGTGATTAGCGGGTCTTCGAGATCATTATTTGAACTCCATCCAAAGCTGAAGATCTTTAAAAAATTATGTAACGCACTTGCTTGTAGGTCTTCAAACTATAATCTGTGATATGATTCAAATTAATAAAATTGTATATTATTTATAATGAATCTTTGTTTTTCATCAAGTACGGTACGGTACTCTAGTTTGCTACAAATGATATGGTTGTATCGAACGGGTTCGAACCCTGATCTTACCACTACAACACCACTACCAAAGCAATGTAACGTTAATTTCATTTACATTTTGTTAAAAACTTGAGGGTTTTTAAACCAAATTTTCTTATTGATACCAATATTAATAAACCCAAAACATTATATGAATATTTATTTATTGTCTTAACAGGTACATACACATTATGCAAAGAACAATATTTTACACAACAACACGTCCAATAACGGACTTCGCGCTGGTACGCTGAAAGAAAGCAGCGTAGCAACCTATGAGGAATGAGGTTGCTCCTTCCCGCCGCTTTTTGTGCATCTGCAACTCTGTCACCCTTCCAGCCTACCCGATGGACCTACAGGTGGCACGCAACGTTACTATAAGCTCTGTTCTAGTGGACTCATTCTCGAAACTAAGCTAACAAGTACCACCGTAGCTATCAGAGAACTTCGCTCAGGCGAGAGCAGGCGTTTCGTAGTTTACAATAATTTTATGGACTAATTTTATTGGGTCACTCTGGTTTTTTTTTTTAAAACTCATCTAAGCTAAGTTTATGAATTGGTCCCAACTTGATTAGCTTGCTTTTCCTGGGAAAATGTGCTATAAAAATATCTATTCCTTAATCTTGGAATTAGAATTCTATACAGTTAAAAAAATTTAAAAAATAGAGCACGCGTTTCTTTCGTTTGTCAATAAACTTTCTAATTACGTATTACCGTACGAAAGTTTCTTTCGAAGACAGTTCCATAGGAATATAAAATAAGAGAGAGGTAAGTTAACAAGAATCAGAATCCCATCCAGTTGCCTTGACGGGTATAGGTAAGTAGCTACGTTGTGAGAACAGAGACTGCAGAGTTCTACGTAAACGTGAATATTTCACTGAAATAAAAAAAAAACGCGTTTTTGAGATGCTGCAAGTACTGTCACACAAAAGAATAACGATCGAATGATCGCAGGTACCGTACAGTAATGTTAGTTCGTTAGTAATATTGTTAGTTTCGAAATTAAATTGATTCAAAATATTAGTAAGTTGAGACAAATCGATGGTTAGTATCAAAATTAAAATTCTATCGATTCAGAGATCGCAATAATTACAGAATAATAGTTCATGCTTTTTTTTTCACCATACCTGCTATAAACAGAGAAGATGGGAGGAAGGAGAAGGTAGAAATTGACCGCCACCAATAAATGGGGTGCAGATTTTATCCTGATAAATAGTGCACGACAGAAAAGTGAAGGAACATGGCACGTCAGACATCCCGGTTCGTTAAATCGATCTGCTCACAGGCGGGCTCTGCATTCACCAAATCTGTATTAACAACCTCTCCACCTCCATTGCGACCAAATACAATTAGACAACGAAAGCTTCACGCGTACGTGTACGCTTGACGCGTTCGATGATATCGCTCCAGTCTTCGCACTGGTTCGTGGCGCGCGCGTTGTCGAAGAAATGGCGTCTCAAGTACACGTGCGCGTAAAGCTCTCTAGTTTCCGCCGTCGCGCGCCAATTAATCGATACCTTACCTTTTTTCCTATCGCTCGTGGATCGATTTAACGAGCTCCTGAGTTTCTGCGGGAAACTAACTCGTCGCTCCTCGGCATCGCTGGTCTGCATTTTGGCAAAGTTAATAAATACCTGTAACATAAATTTTTCTAATTTTAATTCTTCCCTGTTGCGAAATAATGTCTTCCAACCAACCAAATTTATTACACGAACAAGTGAGATACCCTCAGTGCCACCTAGAGGAAGTTAACGACAAGAAACAGAGAAAAAACTAATTTCGGTATAATACCTGATCTAGAGTGGTTTGAGATATAGAATAATCTTCTAGATAGTGTTGCCTCCTGGCACTCTCCATCGCTTTGAAGAGCTTGGCCAATGAGCACTGCCCGCTGGCCAGCTGGTACTCGACCTGGTTATAGTGGCACTCTTTCATCACAGCACGTGGGAATTCGGCAGCCATGAAGTTCATTATGGGGTCCAACTGCGGCTGCATTCCCACGTTACTGGCCCGTATCGTCACCGTATATCCATCGCCAAATCTGGAAATAAAACACAGATTCTAGTGAGTAAACGAGCTGGCCGTGTAGAAAATTATTAAATTGTTTTAAAAAAAAAACCAGCATACCTGTTTTTTAAGTGTTGTATACTTCCCATGCATTTAAATTTGCCATTTACCATAATGGCCAACCGAGTGCAGAGTGCTTCACACTCTTCCATGCTGAAACCATAATATTATAAAATTAAGAAATTTTCGTTCAAAGAAAATCGACATTTCGATAACAATTAACCAAGATTCAACAACAATATTTTGGAACATTGCATTGCTGAGTGAAATGTAAGTTCAATCGCATCGCGAACGAAAGAGGGTAATTAGGAACGCGAGTCTTTTCCCTGGGCGAAATGCATCGACATATTCCCTAATGATCAAGGTCTTCGCAAGAATTTATCTACTGCGCGTCTAATATGATCAAGTCCAGCAGTTACCTGTGCGAGGTTAAAACGACAAGATGGCCGCTTTTAACAATATCCGTTATGCAGTTCCACAACAATCGGCGAGATTTCGGATCCATCCCAGTCGTAGGTTCATCCTGAGCAGAGAAAAACAGACAGAAAAGCTATTTAAATATCCACAACGCAGTAAAAGAACGAGTATTTTGCTAATTGGTCATTTTTCTTTAGTTTTTACTTTTAAAATTTGCGGATTCTGAAATATAGGAACGGACAAATTAAAATAAAAAAAAAACTAACCAGGAAAATGACGGGAGGTCGACCAATTAAAGCTATGGCTGTAGATAATTTTCGCTTGTTTCCGCCGGAGAGCGTTCCTACCAGCTTGTTGGCGTATATCGTCAATCCCATCAATTTAATCACCTGTTCGGTAATCTGCGGACATAGACGGAGTTAGGTTAGTAAGCACATTTCCTGAAGACTATATCCTCTCCCAACTACAGTTTGAATGATGCGTAATTTTATTTCAAAAACTTGGATCTTTTGAGAAAATGTTGAAACAACGTTTTTAAACATATTTTGCGTTTTCCCTGTGCGATAATGACGAACTGTATGATGAACTGTATCATACAGATAGACTCACCTTTTAATTAATGTATCTCGTAAACGAAAGCGAGTTAAAAAAAAAATAAAGAAAAGTATCATAAATACAAGAACCCCTAAGCAGCAACAGTTTTAAACAATATTTCGTGTAACACCGCTCACTATAAGGCGAGAGTATCGAACGTACCTCGCCAGCCTTCTCCACTGGAATTCCTCTTAGTCTAGCGTAAAATTGCAAGTGTTCCCTCGTTGTCAATAAATCATCCACTGCATCGAACTGCGGGCAATATCCCATGCTCTGTCTGACTCTGTCCATATCCCGCAAGATGCTAAACGAAAAATAACATTTATTTTATTATACTCACGGCATTCCAGTAGTATTATTTTCGTCGCCCCTAACAGCATAGAAAGCAGATGCGTGACGATGAAATCCTATAGAGAGTGACCCCCTCTTCCACACCCTCCAGATTTCACAACAGTTTTTACCTGTATCCGTTAATGTATCCGTCTCCTTCGCTCACTGAGGTATCTCCGGTCAGCATTTTGAAGGTGGTTGTTTTTCCGGCTCCGTTAACTCCCAGGAGACCGAAGCACTCTCCAGGATTGGCGCTCAGACAGAGTCTGCTGACTGCCACCAGATGTCGTCTAGGTCTGTTACACAGAGACAGAGGGAGTGCGCAGCCTCCTTGCCTGTACACCTGCAGACAGAACAGAAAGGGGCGTTCGACTTTCTCGTTACATCAATCAACTTGACAGATATGAAAAACTTTCGTGTAATTACCTTCGACAGATTGACTAGTCTGAGGAGACTCTTCCGTTCAGGATTGTTGAGAACTTTGTGCCTTTCTCGTGACACATCAATATCTTCGCTATCACAAGTTTCGTGGTCTATTTGCACTTGCCTGAAATTCAGAATAAATTGTCGTCACACTCGCAATGAGTTCTTGCAGAGTCCGAAACTACTGGTTATAATTCTCGTAGCTTGTTTATATGTTAGAATTTAATTTCTCTACGACCCGTTTGAAGCCTTAGTTCATTTTCGCCAGAGGCGCTGAATTCGTTTATTGTCTCTCTGTTCGAGCAAAGCTTGCTCATTGCACACTCTCATGTCGGGTCGCTCAAAAAATAGTAATCATTTGCTTCACTTTATTACTGTAATAATTTTGATTAAATAACGTTGTAACTACCTGGATCGCCAGCAGAATTTATATTCAATGAGCAAGCAGAGAGTGAAGAAGAACACGCTCTGAATAGCCATGGCTGTCAGATTCTTCCCGAGAAAATCCCATTCCCACGGGTCCTTGTAGGCGTTAATACCTGAAACAGAGATAATTTTTAAAACTTTCGACATTTCTGCAGTTTTATTAGGCTACGAATCAAAAGCAGATTCTTTTGCAAAGGCAAATGTCGACATTTCGAGACCGCGCTCGTATCGACTTTGGTGCACACTAAATATGATTTAATTTTTCTTACCAAACTTTGCAAATCCAACTTGTGCGATGTGACTAGTTGCCATATCCATAAGACCTCTTCCCAAACAGTACGGGAAAATTAGGAAAACTTGTTTGAGAACGTCCGGCCAATAACGCGAAGATCCTATAAAAGAAAAATGTACCCGATGAAATTATCATTTAGCGAAGTTCTACCCCGACTGGGCTCTGCCGACCCGAGTATCTTGTTGGCACCCCTTTTTTCCCTGCACCTCCCGATTAAACATCAGCAGCGTTTTCTCGATGCATTTTTTGTTACCAGACGCGTCATCTCTGACGAGGAGCAAGATAGTTTAGCATTGCTCAGTCACGAGGACGCATCGCAGAGTTGAGAAAACGCAGCTAGTAGCTACAGGGTGGTCAGAAAGTCAGAAACCCCTGACTCACATCATCCTTCAGAACGTCGAGAATGAAGGTCGCAATGGTGGTGCAGATTCCAATGAACAGGTTGCCGCAAGCCATTGCGGTAAACGCGGAACTCGCCGAATCGAATAAGAACGAAGCGGGATACATCATCGGCGTACTGGCAAACCTACATTCCGTAAAGAAAATAAACTTAATTAAAACAAAAATGATTAAATGTACGCAGTTCAAAGAAAAAGAAAAGGATCGTACCCGTAGAGTATCAAGAGACTCAACAGTCCCTTTATGTTTCCGCCGGCAACGTAAGCCTGTTCGTTGAATATGAAAAACAGCAGCACGCACAATATGGACGGTATCAGGTAGTTCACCTAAAATCAAGAGCGAAAAAATAAAATGCATTCAGCGCCCGTCCACTTTTAAAACAAATTATCATAAACAAAAGGGCAAAACATATTTGGAACGATATCGATCAGTACATGTGACGTCAGAGTACCAACGTGATCGATTATTTCCGCAAGTAGCGTTACAGCTGTGACGAGAATGTCGCGTCTTTATCTCTCAAGTCAACCAACGAGTTAATTCGCGAAGAAAATTGATACTCACCATATCCCAAGCGAAGTGAGATATCCAGTAAACTATGGGTTTCACTCCGCTCACGAACTGCAAGTGCTTCGACTTGGAAACGCGGTCCTCGATTAAATAGACCACGAAACTGGCGGGAACGAAAGACATGGCAAATACGACGCACACGGCGTGCAACAGACTCACGCTGCTCTGTCTCCTGTAAAACGGTTAAAAAATATTTTATTCGATTACAAACGCTGCAGAATGGGGACTTTATATGACGAAAACGTGTTGAAAAGAAAAAATGCTGCGGTATTGTAAAAATGTAATTTTCGATCACACGTAAAAGTTTACGCGCAATTGAATTCGTCAAAAAGTTTCGTTCTTTAGCATTAAAAATAGTTTCGAAAACCAACGTAGAAGAAAGAAGAGAAAAAAACTTACTCTATGAGAGTTGCGAGTTGCTCCTTGGTGAAGTTCATCGGATGAGTGATCAGCGATATGCCGTAGTCCGTTTTCTGTTTATCGCTGGGTAAATGGGCGCGTAAAATCACGTTGTTGAGAGCGTTCAGGTAGCCCACGGAAGCCGTCCATCCTCGATTATTGAACCAGACCTGGAAGAATATTAAGAATTACAGTTTTTACTGCGCACAAAATACGGTACAATGTATAAAATAACGAAAAACGTCTCTTACCTTCACGTTGTCGTCAATTTCCATGTTTTGGAAACTGTTCTCGATCCTACTGAAAATCTCTCTGGTGCTGTTGATACTGATGTCGGTGGGTCGGGAGGCGACCGACGAGTTCGCGGCCGCGAAACCTTCGATGAGACGTCTCAGAAAAGACAAATTCACTTTCGAGACTCGGTTCTTTTGACCGAAAGAAAATCCGCCGTATCTGCAAAGAAAAACAATTTGGGTTTTGTTCCAAAAGGAGACTAATTCGACTCCAAGTGGAAAGCCTTCTTCGAACGCGTCTCTATTTGCCTGCGTAGAAAATCAACTGTGGCGGTGGATGGCCTATTCGAGGTTAATAATTAACTCCGGTATCGAATCGATGCTTCATTTATACCTGTATTTTTTTCGTTATATCGAAAAATACAGGTCGAATTCTATATTAATGTTAAAGTGGTGTTCTCGAGTTTGAAAATCATTCCTAGGCCACCACTATTCTAATAATAAAATTGTCATCATTATATGATGCTCCGCTAGCTATACTCCTCCTACTTTAATAAATATTAATTCAAAAAATTTGAAGAAAATCCGCGGTACTCTAGATTCTTATG
>JAQFYH010000879.1:0-10906 GCA_034694405.1 Scolopendrellopsis subnuda
TATCTATAAACTCGGTTGTTTTACTATCACGATTTCATTAAAGGACCACATTGGCTTTATAACACTCTGAGTTGGTTAAAAAGATAATAAATAAATAATATTACTTGATGTAGGTTGTCTATATTAATTTTTTATAAGTTAGTTTCTGAGATAATTTTAATTCATTTTACGAAAAATTTAAAATCTGGCCTTGTGATTGGTTGAACTCGTCCTGACAGGACGAATTGCTTAAAATGAATTAAAATTAACTCAGAAACAACAAAAATTAATACAGACAAACTACAGCAAGTAAGTTTATTTATTTATTATCTTTTTAACAAACTCAGAGTGTTATAAAGCCAATGTGGTTCTTTAAAATGTTCAAAACTTTTACTTTTTCGTTCTTTTTACGATTTGTAAATTCGCTTGTTTTGTTCGTTTTATCTCTCTCTCAAATGTTATTAGTTTATAGGAATTGAACAGAATCTGCAATTAAAATGGATTGTTTGGTAAAGAATGTTACTGTACGATGTAGAACTTAATAATAAAGCGTAACGCTATGATGAGTGTCGCTATGGTTACGTTCATTCGTGACGTTATTTGCGACGAAACATTATCCAAACTTAATAGTCCAGAGTCCGTTGGGTTACGGTTATAGAAGTTTTGTCAAGTTTGACGACTTTATATGCGAAGATCATTTGTTACGTGAACAAAAGACGTTCTTTTCGCTTTTATAGCGGTTTTATAAATACGATATAGGTGTCGGTAAACTGTATTATATTACAATGCATTCAGTTCAAACGCACACAACACGTATAGACTATATTTTAGACGTTACTTTGAGATACTGTACTTTAAGGTAGATAGCAACACTTACAATATTAAAGTATAGTAACTTTTTTTGACAATTTCAATTTGGATGAAATTGAACACAGTGTTAGATAGATATATTTAGATGTTAAATATACAATTTGAGAATTTTTTACCGTTGGGGTTAGGAGATATTGCTAAGTGAATGTGGGGAACACACCTATAATACCACATGAACATGGCGTTTTTTTTTTAATCAAAAACGCCATGTTCACTTGGCAATATCCTGCGATTCGGTGAAAAATTCTGAAATTGTATAATTAACATCTAAATATATCTATCTAACACTGCGTTAAATTTAATCCAAATTGAAATTGTCAAAAAAAGTTACTATACTGTACCTCATCATTGTAAGTGTTTCTATCTTCCTTAAATTCAACTGAAACGTGCGATCGGTTTTACTTATGTTACGAAGAAAACAGTTGAGCGTAGAATTGGATATGGATGAATTACTTACGTTACTAGTTCAAACATTTGAAACGATTTCAAAGGGAAGGAACTGCTACCACGATCATAAAAATAATATCTTCAACGAAAGCTACAGTTTATAAAGAATACCATTTGTAGAAATTTATAATTAAGAAGCACAATACGGAGAATCAAAATAAAATATCAATATGGATTATGAATAAAATTTTTAAGATCAGATTCAAAACTTCAGAAACTTTTTAATAACATTTTCCATAGAGTATTCATGGAATTGACGTGATGTAGAAATAAAATAATTGTTTCAAAGCATGAATATAATAGAATCAAATTATTTTCTGGATAAAATACTACGTGTTCTGATAACTTATTATATAAATTATTCGACTTTTACAATGATTCGCTAGTAGACACACAAACTTAAAGATAACGTGTCTTAGAAACGATGAACACATAGCTAATGGTAATGCTTTTGGTTCATATTTTTGAATATTATTTCCCCCATTTCTTGTTCGTTTCGTTTAAAAACCGAAAAAAGCCGTTTTAAAACGGAGGCCGCGCGGTACGTCACAGTGAGTGTTTTCGGGATTTCCAACGCGGAGAGTGCGTTCTAACTTGTCCAATACTGTTTGCTTATAGATGACGTAGCAGCTTTCGTATGAAAACGATAAAGAGGATGATTCCCAGCACTTACTGTTACGTCATACAAAATAACGGTTTAAAGGCAGCAAATTTTTTAACCTCATATATCTCGCATACTAAACGGCGTATTTTTATTTTAGTAGCATAATTATTATTTTCAGACCTTAAAATAACTCTGCTGTAATATTTCGAACATCTTGATCTTCAGTTTTTTTTATGAAATAAATTGAACCAATTGTTTTTTACGGTTTCTACTCAACTTGTAGAACCTAGTAAACAATTTTAAAACAAAATTGATGATTGGAAACAAATAATTTCTTAATAAGGTAAAATAACAACGAAAATAAAAGTGAGGCGCCCAGCTCCTCTATGGTTAAATAGTTCAAATTAAAATGACAGATGTACAGTAGATCCGATAGGAAAACTGCAAAATTGTTTGGAAAAATAATGGGCCAGTAGAAAATATAACTTACATAAGTCATACTTGCTTGATTTTTAACAACAAAATGTGTTCGGGATATCTCGGAAATGAGAGTACTCACTTAAGGAGGAGCTATGGTTATTATGGCGCTAATGCTGAAGAATAGGCAGAAATGTTTTTTTCCTGACACACACACCTGAGTTTACTCTAACTTACTACCTAGAAACATGGGGTAAAAACTGTTTAAAGTAAAAGACCAGGCTACTAGCATGTTAACATTTATTATAAATATATTTTTTAATGTTATCACTCCAATTTTAATGGTTTTGAAAAGCGTTTATATAATATTGTATGAGCATAACATTACTTAAAAATATCAAGATTTTTGACTGGGAGACGCCATTCATTCTTTTTGCGAGATGATTATGGATTAAGAGATTAGAGAGAGCGTCAGAAAAGGTGTTCCGGTTCCTTTGCCAAGGTTTGGCAAAACGTCATCCCCGTGTGAAAAATATTACTATCCAAATAAAATTAACTCTGTTATGAAACAACGCATAAATATCGCTGAAACGTGTTTTAAAACATTAAAAAAGGTATTTATAATGTTTTACCATGCTACTAGCCCAGTCTTGTACTTTAAAGAATGCAACGCAAAATGGTGAAATGACGTCCCTGATTTTAACGCGTTCATTTATCATTGGTAAAACGAAACTGAATTAATCAAACAATGAGCTCCGAAAGCATCAGGAGCAACGATAACAAAAAAATGTTTAATACTTTCAGTTCACGACCATCACCATCACCACAAACATCGTGACTGGCATCACCACTATCACGCAGATCATCACGTCGAGCATAAACATAACGCCCATTAGTATCATCGACAGTCACCGAATGAGAGAGAATTTATTTTGGACGCGACCGATAAATGCAGCTGCTGGAGCCAATAGATAGAAGAAATCCATAATCCGTGCCTCGTTTTACCAAATTTCATTATTTATTTAAAACATAAATATACGAATAAATTATTTCTATAAAAAATGTAGTCCTTTTTATTGTCTTTTGATAGATCTAAAGTACGGTACAATTTACACATAATGATTAGTTGGCCATCTTCAAACCTACCTTCTGGTTCAGTGGGATAATACATTTGCCATTCTCTGTGGTCATCTCAACCCGGTCCCATTGGTGGTCTTTACTATTGCTAATATACCGTACAGGGTATTGCATGATTTTCGAAATCGGCTGACAATTGAACAACTAATCGCAATGTATGTAAATTTTTCTTCATACGGATAAACTTTTAATTAGTAGGAACGTCGAACGTGTATGGCAGTAATGGATGATATACTGTATAACGTATATCATTTAGACAGAGGCGTTTTTTGCGGTGGGGGTGAGAGAAAGTAGCAGCTTTACTTTTAATTTACTGGTTCATCATATTTGATAATAAAAAAGTAAAGATGAAATCTTCATGATTTTCGTCGCTTCTGACTCTTTTTATCACGAAACCACGTTTCGCCAATATGACCTGCTGCAGCTCTCTCTCCCTCGGATCCACTGAAATGAAGCTCTTGAGTTTGAGTTGACCCTGCTGTCACCTTCACACTCAAGATTTTAAAAGTTGAACAGATTAATGGTGTTACTCTAATTCACGAGATGTAGCTAGAAGAAAAGCTCACGAAAACATGCAGATAACTAAAGATGCAGTTGCTCCCTAATACTCTTATAGGCACCCTAAGCAATCGACGCTTTATTTTTAGGAAAAAGCAGCCGGAGCACGATTTTTCCCCTTAAAATCGAACGTGCATTTACATTCCTATTACGTTTCGTTGCGTACATCTGAAAACCAAGTTACGCAACAAACCAATATTTTGATATGTAGGAAGCAAAAAGCCGGCCATTGCCCCCGCAAATAAATGCGTGAAATCACTTACGGTCTCACAAACGAGCTTTCTCCTTATTTAGCAATTTTCGGGCTCGAATCGCAAGACTAATGGCAAATTAGATACGAGAAACTGATAGCGGTTGGAGGAGAAAACGTCTTCAGCAGAATGAATAGAATGTATCAATTTTATTCGTGCATATCATGGAGAAATGGCTCGATGGATTCCGTTTTACAAAGTCATTTTGTCGGTAAATTTTACATTCTCGCACCCGGGGAATGGAACGTATAAAAACCAGGGAATCTGTAAGTTGGGGGTTCTGTGCTGTGAATGACTGTCATAATAATAGTGTGTGACTCTGTGTGTCTTTTTGGATTTTAAATCGTTTTTAAATGAGATCATCATGAAAAACACCACTTTATTGGTAAGTTTTCTCATTATTTTCTCTGTTACGAATTGAATAACTGAAAAGATGATTATTATGGAGATGGTATTACGAAAACCGTAATGGTAACATAAGTTAAATGAATCTTTTTCCATGAGGAAAGTTTGGCAGAAAAACAAGGAATCTACAATATGCTACAACGTATCGGAGTTAAGATTTGTGTCCTGACTACGAAACGCTTTAAAAGTCATTAGTCAGTAAGGTAGTATGAAAATCCAGTTGAATTCCGTCACTATTTTCTCCTCCTGAACATGTGGCATTTCAGCAGCAAAACATTCCACGCGGGAAAAAAAAATCTCCTTACGTTCTCATCCGTACCGGTACCTTTCCATCCCCTTTAATGTGTTACCGTATAACCTACAAAAGCGAAGATAAAGAAAAGACACTTTCACTTATTCGATTTTACTAAAAGTTACTCCGTAGTAATTTACGTAACAACTTACAATGCTAACAAAAATTGTCAAATTGACCGAAACTGTGGTTTAGCGGTTAGTAGTGGTTAGTGGTTATTCGCTATATACGTTATCCGCGGATTAAAACCCTACAAGTACTACCTTAGAGAAAATATCCTCTATAGAGCAGTGGTTCTCAACCAGTGGGTCGCCAAGGGTTTCTATCGCGAAGGTCTGAAAAATAATTTACTTTACCGCAGTTTCTTATACCTGATACGGTATATCTGCAGTCTCAGACCTAACAAGTAAAGGTTAGAAAAAACGAGTAAAAGTGCTTAAAAATGCACCAATTTTGACTTGAATTTCAAAAATTTTCTTGCCAAAATAATAATGTTTCCAGTCAGCGTGCTTGAAAATACATACGGTATACACTAAAGTTAAATTTCAAAAAATTTCAGGCCGAAAACTATGGCAAAAAGAACACATTTTTTCGAGCGGTAAGTGCTTAAAAATGCACTTGCATTGAAAACAAAATTTGCCTCCGGCGGCTGGGGGCTCCGCCCCCCACACCCCCACTAGTAGGGTGGGTCGCGAAGTTTTAAAAACTTGAAAAATGGGTCGTGGGTCAAAAAGGTTGAAAACCACTGCTTTATAGACAATATTCGTATGCTTAAAATCCACTAACGTCAATGATTTTATTACTTTAAAACTTTTCGTTCAAATCACTGACTAAGGCAGGATAGCCTATTTCATAAAAATCTACCAAGAATGCGTTATATCCAACATTTTTATGAAATTTTTACGTAACAAAAGATAAAATAACTAAACGCAGAGATGACATTTTCGTGGTAAAAATGTTCTTCTCGCCTAATCGTATATGATGAGCACCTGGCTTTATACTCAAACAAAATAATGGTCTCTCAATCAAAATAATGCTCGTTACATTTTGCCTTTCACAAATTTAGCCAATTACACAAACGTCCATCCCTTACCCGGGATTCGAATCGAGATCCTCTAGCCGTAGTCTAACCAATTGCGCCATTTCCCATTTCCTTATCCTTTACAATGATTTAAAATGACAGACATTATTTTCATAATTTAACCCTCCTTAACTTATAATATTTATAGTTCTACTGCTTCTGTTTTCATTTTTATCGACTTTTAGTGAAAAACAAGATTATCTCCCCCATTTCGTTTTGGTATCATTGGTTTTCTCTTTATATATCTGTGTGCATCGTGGGTGCTGGATTATTATTATTCCATATAATACAGCATTGCGCCGATGTATATACAGTATTAGTCGGTGAGTTAGGAGAGATGCTTGTGCACGCTAGTCCTTGGAGATGACGACAAAATATTATATAGCCTCTACACAGCACATTATCAGTTGTTTTCACATCCATTTTTTCCTGGCCATTACGCTGATGTGAAGCTGAGATGGCACTAATTACTTTTCCAAGCAATAACCTATCTGGCAGTAATATCGTACCGTGTTGACACTAGGTCCAGCCAGTAGATTAGTCAGGGGAGTATTGTGTTTGGTAGGAAGTCCATTTGGGAGTCGACTGACGCTTGCCATATCCGATGACTATATGTATACAAAAATGGTATATAGAATTGGTCTGCGTTCTGTAATAGTTCTAGAAAATGACGGATGTCTGTATGCTCTCCACCCTTGCCGGTGTGTCACCAACTCATTATATTTCAGTTCTAAAATAACCCAAATAACTTTATGTAAATAAATGTGATGTTATTACTTCCAGAGTAGTCGGAATGGGATCGATGTTTACATAATGAATCCACTAACGTCATCCATAATAATAATATTAAATAATAATTTTCTACGCCATAACTTTAATTTGATCAAATTAGTTGTCCTGATGTATAGCCATAAAAGCTTCCAAGTTTACAAAAATATTATCAAAAAAGGTAATAAAAAAAGTAAGATAAAAAAGTTATAGCTTAAGGGAAAAAATTATGAAATAAATTTAATTGTGCGTTTTGATGATCCAATATTGTTGCTTTTTGTATATTAGTGTTTGTCATATCTGTTATTATTTCTGACTTTGCTGATATTACCAAGGTCCAAGGCGGTATGGATCATGATTGTGTTTGTATTTTTTTTGCCTTTCCCATAGACTTTTATAACCTCATTGTAATACGGAGTCTTGGAATTTGAATAAAGTTTGTTAAAAAAACCAGCTTGAGGCAAACAGTTGAAAACGAAATCTTAACTTTAGCTGCATTTTCCTACGCAGAAACCTTACTTTCTCTCACAAGGGACTGATGCTTATGTGTATTGCATGGGTTGCCAGTTAGTTGCATGGGCTGCCAGTTAGTTAGAACCCTATAGGAGCTTTGTGGAAATCTTTCCCTTTAATCGCCAGATAACCCATTTAGATCTTCTCGTCATTTTTTTTATTTATCTTTTCTTGGATGCAGAAACATTTACACGGTTCAACAACCTACTGTATTATATCATTCTGTGTAACACAACTCTGTTAGAGTAATATATCAGCAGAGAGAGAGAGAGACTGTATCTTCTTGCATTGCATAAGTAGTCCGTTTTTGCATTATGTGGTGCCAGGTCAGAATCTATAAACATCATTCATCATGTCGACTGCTTGCATTAACTGTTGCAGACTTTCCCCGGCAATCTTATATACACTTTGTTCATTGCTCCACACTTATAATAATATGCATGCTGCATGGATTGAATTTACCGCAGCGCAGCGTGTTTGTTCTTCTTCTTCCTTGTTATCTCTATTTGCAGCATGAAATAATATGCAAATTTGGCAATGAAAAATAATGTTTTGGTTTAACAATGCGTTAGAATGATTTCGCATCTGTCTCTTCTCGTTTGCTGCTGGATGCGGCACCACCGCCACCAAAAGCTCGGAAGTCTTGCATTCTGTGATGGGTGGTCCGATAATAAGCAGAGTTGAAAATAAAATACGTTGTAACTGCAGTCCTGCTGCATTATAAACTTCATCAGAATAAAATCACAAGAGCTTATGTATACATAGTAAGTTTATAACAATAATAATTAATAAACCTATAAAAAAAGTTATTTTTAATGAAAATAATCACATTTATTTTTATTACTGTCTTCTCGTTGATCATTTGTTACAAAAAATTGATTAGCTATTAAGTGTTATTAATATAGACAGCTAGCGTCCTCATTTCAGTGTGTCAAACTTTTAGGTGCAATGCACGATCCAGGAGCTGCAGAGGAAGATCGCCAAATTGAAGAACCGAATTCGAGCTCCCGCAAAAAAGTGTTTCTTCTAATTATTTAGAGTATAGGAATTGAATCCGCGCTCACGCCGATTTTGGCAGGTCATAAAGAACTCTGGAATTAACTTATCACGGCAAAATGTGGATCCTCTTAAGAGTGGAATGTCCTCCTTGGCGGCGATATCTTACCAATAAACTCGCCACCAGGTTTGTGGCGGTCAAGGAGAATGGCGCATGCACAAATAATTCACTACCCTTTCAGTCAATCCTTGCATTTTTTTTTCTGTGAGCCGTGACGTAGGGTTTCGAGATTAAATCCCCGAAATGTCGGTGATTACGGTGCAATACTGGTAAATTTACGTCATGAGACTGGCTTTCAAGTTTCAATACACGTGCGAGTCGACTCGCGACAGGAATTACTCCGTAATTATTTTGCTAACGGAAGATTACTTTTTAGACTTCCATACTATTATAAAGTCCAAAAATAAATTAATTTCGATTCATGTTCAGCTTTTTGTAAACTTTTTCGCTTCTAGTAGTTTTGTAAAGTCCCACATAACGGTATTGAGAGTACAAAAAATTGTTTTGCAGGGATTTTCCCAGACGATAATATTAGAGCCTGGATGCTCGAGGCTGATACAATTCCTGATCGCAAAGGATTATGTGCATGGAATTGAAGACAAAGATATGCATGTCTCATTCAGCAGATAGATGTGTAGCATAGTTTTTATAATATTAAAGTCTGAGAACGTATGTTGTAGCTTTGCTCCAAGAGATTCATAAAGAAAGAATTTCCACATGTGGAATGCATCGTAATTTTTTTTAAACAAATTCTTATACAGATTGCTATGTGCGCACTAATATCCACTATACTCGCAGATTGCATTGCCGCTGTTCTGCTTAATTATCCTGTATCCGTAATTCGCGCTGTTTTGCAGCATCAACGAATGCACATTTAATAAAACATTCGGCGCTGGTTGAAAGCGCACCTGCTGCATTTCGAACGAGTCTCGACTTTATTAGGTGAACCAGTTACTTGCTTGTATACATGGAGCAGATCATGTCGACAGCAAGAACAGATAGTTTCAATTATTTACATTCTACATAAAGAGGTTGTTCGTTCTGTTTTTGTTATTATTTCATCGGTAATTACAGAGAGAGTATACAGAAGTAAAATCGATAGTCTGGGTTTAATTATATTTAGTTGATGAAATCTATTCGAATAGCAGCTGTTCGTCAGAAGAGATTACAGAGACACGGAGAGACAAAATCTTCTATACTATAGGCCTACAATATCTTTTTAATAGGTTAAACAATAAACATCCATTAATGAATAACGAGAAGAAAAACCAAAACAACAGAGATTATTAATAGGCTGTTGAGACGACAATAATTGGAAAACAGTGGACTAATATTATTTTCTGAAGTATATTATAATTTCGGAAGTTCGGCCTATCAGGTCGTATTCCATCTTCAGGTGGTGAATAAATCTCGTGACAGATGGCGCTATGGTCAAATTCATAACTGAGCATATTTTTAAATTAGAAACCGATTTTAAAATTAATAACGTTTACACCTAAATTAATTATTTTTAAAACAATAACGATTACATTATTTTGTAAATTCAAAATTGTAATCAATCAGTCGATCTAATGGTGGCATCCATAAGATAATTGGTTCAGCTGAGAAATAATACAGAGTATATAGGAAACGATCCTACGCGTTGATGCAATAGCCTTGTCTAAAGCACGAGTCTAGTCTTTCCTCTTTCAGACTGCACGTTGTGGAAAAATTGACTTTAAAATTATATTTACTGACTTCGTGTTGTTCTCTATAATAATAATAAACTATCCTATATATAACTTAGCAAACTTCTGATTATAAACAATCCCGTATTGACCTTACTGCCTTGATAAACAGACATCTCGAGATACAAACGACTAAGATAAACAATTGCTCAATTTGTTAGAATGGTCTCTTATAACGCTGTAGATAGAAGATTGCTGGACGAAGTCTACATTTATCGAATTGAGCGGTATTGTACTGTATTATACAGATAATTCAAGTCTATGGCAGCATATACTGTACGAGATAGGCATGAATGCTATTATGAACAGTAGCTTGCAACATACTCTCTCTGTAAAGTAATAATCGGTATTTAATATTCTCTACAATAGTCATAATGATTTGGAGATTTTATAAGATAGCGTAGATTACGGACATCTATTAATTGGGGAAGGGCAGCTATGATTCGGGAAGAAACCCATCAAAAGCATATGGTTGAAGAAATTTAAAAGTCCTTGGAATTCGTGTTATAGCGTGTTATAGCGTAACGTAGCCAACATTTTTCTGCATTTTAAACTGTAAGGCCTGGTTCACGATACAGATAGTTTTAGAAGCTAGATAGAAAATGAAGCTCACGTGACGCGTTTAGACCAACAACCAATCGGAACCAACGCAGATCGGCACCAATCGGCACCAACGCATATCGGCACCGAGTCACAACGGCACCCACCGGCACCAAGTCAACTCGGCACCGAGCGGAATCAGCCTACGGCCAGCCCAAGTCGAAACTTACCCAGCCGACCATCGGGAGGCGCTTTCACGA
>JAQFYH010000880.1:0-10905 GCA_034694405.1 Scolopendrellopsis subnuda
TTCTACCGAATACCGAATGTGCCAAAAGTTTGGGGGGGTGAGTCACCCCCCTCACCCCCTAGCTGGGTCCGCCTCTGTCTACCAAGTATGGTATGTTTGTGAGGGTTGGGGCTGTCCTGGATTTGAATATTGTAAAACGCCGTTTATCTTTCAACCTGTTGGCTGGGTCATCCGTATATCGCAATCCTCGAAGAATAACATTTACAAAAAAAAAATACATCACCCAGAGCTCGAAGTTTGAATAACTTAATTTGAATTCCGTATACGATTACGCGTTGCACGTGTATAAATAATGTGATTTTCCTTGGGTGGGTGGCTCAGCCTTAGGGACTTCAGGGCTGTGAATTTTAATAAATTTAATATACAGCTTGTCACGTAAAAGTTGCGCGAATGAAGTTTAAAATGTGTTATTTTTAATCGGTTTTGCTGCTTATACTTCGTAAATAATTATTCCGTTCTGTGAAAATATATATTAAGGTACGTGTACAAACCTATACAAAATTATAGGTGTGCGGAGTATAAAGTATGCTGCATGGTTTCAGTAAAATTGATTTTAAATACCAGGAACACCCTGGTTTAGGCACCATAATTCGCATTGCGTATTCCCGACTTTTCGGTAGCAAAAAATGGGAAAACAAGTGTATTTCTTATCGGCCGCAAACCTTGTCGCAAACTGAATTTTTATGTTTTATTTTCTTTTTGCTTTCGAAATCGGATTCATCTTAGCGCTAATAATGTGCTGGAAAACGGCGGTTTTGTGCGTGAGAGACATCCACGTACCGTAACGACTGCTGAAATGTAATATTCAAGTAATTTTGTTTCTCCCTCTTTACGAGCACGCGAGGGATTTTGTAAATAATATATTATTACATTCATGAAAAGAATGTTAAGTTTTCATCACCAAAAAAAGAAACCAATATTTGAAGAGGTTGTTTACATTTTTTGCTCTATCACTGCCTTTGTGTACAAGATTATGAAAATTACGTTTGGTGCTGTACCCGCTAAGCTAAGTGGAATTACAGGGGTCCGAATCCACGTACAACAAGCAAGCTTTATGTTTTGGAATCCACTTCAGCACTCTATGTACCGAACTCAGGAGTAGTGGTTCCCAATTTCTTGAGATCTACTGTATTATTCTCTCATTTTTTTCATAAAAACCGCGGGTTCCTACACAACACTTTAGTGGAATTTCCACTATCCTTGTGTGTAATTACATATTTCAAAATACAAAAATACTGTATTTAGCACAGACTGGGAATTACAATACGGAGGGGGGTTCAGAAAGTTTTGAAAGTTGGTCCGCCGATTTTTTTCATTGAAAATATTGAAACATCCGTCTTCATATTCCTTCAATGGACTCTTGACCACCATCCAGGCACAGCCGTGGCATTTTCGGCCACTTCAGAAAAGCCACACAATGTGATTTCAGAGATAGTCGCGAGACCTGAATTTACTATGTGGAAGCCTATAGTCGTCTGACACCCACATGCAGTTTACGTTAGGCGAGGATTATCTGCCACCAATTTTTTTTCCATGGCCATATAGTTCGTTCGTTCACAGCCTCTGTCGGGCGGGGGTTAACTTTTAAACTTCGTCGGCAGTCTCTAAAACGACGAATCCATCTGGCGATGGTGCCAAATGATAGAACTTGGTCAAAATCAGATGTCGTCATAATTTTCTTCGCAGCATCGCCGAGTTTACGGCGTGTAAAAATGAGGAATCTCAATGTTTCTTTCGAAAATTTCATTAAAATTGACAGCTTACGCGAGTATGCTGGTTCAAAACAATCCCTGCCTTTTGAAAACGTTTAAACCCCCAGACTTGATTTTTGGAAGAGGTGTTAAATAAAAGTCGGGCTTTCCAAAAATGCTTATGGCGTATTTTTAACTTTCTTAATTCGCAAACGGCAGACCTACTTTCAAACTTTCTGAACGTCCCTCGTATAATTTGTAAGAATATTTTCAACACCCAACCATTCTGAAAATATAAGATGTAAATCGCTACACTTTTATGGTGACATGATAATATTGCCATTGAGTTGGAGCAGCGGTAACAATCTTGTTCGGAGGAATAATGTCCCAGTTCAACTGGGCCAGTTGTATGATAGCCCAAATAATATACTAAGATATATTCTACTATTACTATATGCATTTTATTATTTATAAACGTCTTACTATTTTAACATCACATTATTATTTATTATTTACACTTGTATAATTACTTATCCTATATCCTTGGGTTTACTTTATATAATAAGAATGAAGAACAGCTGCGGTTACTATTATAAGAACTCGCTGTTGTTGGTGATAACTTAGAAAGAAAACTGGGTAAATTAACAGCTCGGAAGAATGGTTACATGATAGATTTACAATTTATTCATAAGACCGAGACTGCTTATATAGACTCTGTAATGTAGTAGGAGGTTTGATCATTAAAGTTATACGAAGAACGTATCTCCCACTTATACGTAGGAGGGAGAAAGCAAAAACCTATGAGAAAATAGAAGACAATGAGAATGGCTTCAATATTAAGCACATATTTATAATCTGGAGCATAAGAGTTTAAAAACTAACAAGTCATTACTGCAACGGTTGCAGTGTGTGAGTTAGGCGGAGATCGTTGTTATATACCGTAACTTTAATTAATTTTACTCGTGTGACAACTTCAGATTTTAGGTTGTACTCGGTATACAGGATTGCGCAATGAGCATCACTTTCGGTTTTCTACTTTAAAGAGGACTGTAAATGGAGTACGAACATATTTTACCAGTCAGCAAGCTTGACTCGTAAAATGTGTTCGTACTCATAGCATTTGTGTTTTACTAAACACAAAAGATGTTTTATTGAACTACTTATTTTAAGATCCAAAACAATTCGATTGAGATTGAAGCTGAAGTGAGTAATAGCATGATAGCCATAGCCACCCCTATAGGCCTACTTCTTGTACATACCTAGTAATACAGTATGTATGAAAAAAAAACCGGAGTTATATGGAAAACATCACGTACCATTACCAAATCCATTAAGGCCTTATGGTGACCTCAGACAGTTGAAATGACGCTTTGCTGGAAGAGTTATGGCGCCCCATGGTAGAGCGTACTGATATTCAAATATTACAATAATATTCAGGAAATGAAACGAGACTGCTACTGGGTCGATTCCTCCACGCTATAGAGACCTGCGAAAAGCAGAAAAAAAAAATTCTGTTACGACGTATTCAAGAAATACTGCGACTGCTGCGCTCAAAGTCACGTGATAATGCTCTTTGAGAACCATGGGCAGTCTGGACTGCTGACAAGTTGAAGTCGTAATAAGTTATTTAGCATGTTTGAAACACCCTGTTTATGTGATTCTCTTTTGCCCTGTTTAATAATCCACAACTTGTCGATTATTTAAGAGGGATAAAGTGATCCACGAGAAACATTATCAATTATTGATTAAACGGTTTGTAGCTGCCAAATAATGCAGAGTTCGAAATGGATGAAACGAAAACATTTGCTTTTTTTTAGACAAATATCAGAGCGCCTGATATTAGAAATGGAGAGCACTGACGTTTATTTTATTTAGGAATAGCCACCAATACAAACCTACTTATTAAAAGGGAAGTAAGTTATAAGTCTGCTTAGTTTATTTTTGCTTAAAACTATAGTAATTTTGCATTATTTATTCTTCAACACTTATACCAATTACATTTTTTCTACGCTACCATATAATTGTGCGAAGATGACTTTCAATTTTGTATTTTTTTATAAAGGGTTTTTTTAAATACCGTACTCGAATTTCATCATATCACTGACAAGTGAGTGTGTACCTTTTGTCTGCATAAAAAAACTTCAATATACGTTTGTAAATGACTGTCAAAAACGTTCCAAAAAATGTAACCACGTTTTTTTAAATCGCAAATTCCACGAAACTCTATATTCAGTTACTAAGGCGTTAAATTCCTCAGTTGGCAACAGCCAGTTTTATGTCACGTAGGTTCTCCGTAAATCAAAAAAATTTGCGTGTCCTTTTCGCTGATAATAGCGTGTCAAATAAATTCTGACAACTTCCACTTTCATACCCGTAGAAGCTAGACGGCAAACATTTATTAAATTATTTAAATATAAAATCAGGAAAGCCATTCGCTTCCTCTTACTCGCAGCATTTCCAATAGCGGGAGGTGCAGATCACGTACGCTATTCTACCCCAGGAGGGTATAGAACGGGGCTTTATCTAAATATTTCCATTATGATTAACATACTGTATATACGAGATTATATCAAGTATTTCTTTTGAATACCGATAGAGGGCTGCGCATTCACGCTACACGAATTCCGCGACCTGGTACTGTGCAATATAGGAATGTGATTCGTCACGTAGTTCCATGTACGGAGTGTTCCTCGATACAGTAAGAGCTTTCGTTTCCTAATGTTTTCATTAGGAGTCATAAACCAGAATATACGCAAAACAGTTTGGGACATAATGACTGTTTGTTGCACCTGAGTAGGTAAAAGTTATTATACAGGCTAATTGTAGTCCTTGTACAACTACGATGAATTTATGCGAACAAGCGATTAAGAAGGTTTTCCAATCAGCTTCCACGACTGACAAGGGATATGCGGAACGGGGATTACATTTTTCGCGATTGCAACCAGCGAGCCCTGTCGCTAGAAAATCTGTTTCTGCAGCCATGATTTTCTCTCGCCTGAATACGAGTAGAATCCGCACTCTTCTTCGTATTTGCACCCTGTCCTGAATCCTGATTTCACCCTGTCCTGGTTTATATTTAAATTAAAATGGTGCTACAAGTTAGTAACAAACAAACATAGTTTGCGAGACTCTTTTAGTTTTCGAAACAATACCTAATAATAAATTATCCTAGTAGTCCTTTTATCACCTAAAGCCGGTGCACAAGGTCTACAATTAATTTTTTTTTACCTAACAACCAACAAATTCAGTAAAGCACTAATTGGAGATACAGAATGTAACGAGGCAAATAACTAAAAAAGTGTCCTCGAGATTAATTTCGAATAGAGGTATCGTTAGGACGAAGACTATACTTGTGTGTGTTTACCTCGTAAATTGGCTATCATAGATATAGTCTCTCGAGAAAACTAACGTAAATAACGTCACTTTCTAAGACTCGATCGAAATAATTAACGTTCAAGTTATCTTATATTACAGATACGGTGTGTTTAAACTATAAATTACATGGCATTTAAAAAAAAGTATTGAAGCAATGAACTTGAACCGACAATCTTACGTTTTGCTGAAGTCAACCGCATTTCTAACCCATTCCACCTTAAAAGCCAATATTCTGACGATAAGTAATTCAATTCGCAGGGATTTCCAAACTGCCTTTAATGTACTTGGCTTCTAAACTGAATCTGACAGTTCAGAGCGATGAAATACAGAGTATTTGCATTTATTCACTTCGTAAAAGCCTAAATATCTACAATAATGATCTGTGACAGCATATTGTAAACGAGAGATTATGATCGATATGTTTTAATGCGCTAATGGTTGGGAACCAGAGATTAATGAACATTGATATTATAACATACCACATTCATAATATGTGAATACAAGTAGGTAATAAATGTGAATATGGAATACAGCATTTATAATGGCAAATATCATAAATATGCAACCAAACATATTTGCTTTTTAAATTATACAGACCCGAGTGTATCCCAGCAGGGGCGTAGAAAAATGGAGAGTAAAAGTTGTTCTGTCCCCCCCCCCCAACCAGTTGTGTATCAACATTAATCATGGAAATTTGACGTTTGTTGCTTGCAGGATTACGTTGTACGTGTGCGTATTTACTATTTAGTACCCCTACTTTATGTTTGGTTAGGCTTGCCAGCAGAGCATAGCTGTAATTATGGTAAGCTCCTCTCCGAAGAAGGAGGTTCACCACGTCACCTTCATTCGAATTGAAATTTTGTTAATCTTAAATCCTATATCACCTATAGGATTAATTAATTAATTAATAGCATGGACATTGGACAGCTGACTGATTTCTGTGGTTTAGAATCCTTCTTATTTGTTAGTTGTAAAACCTATGCCAGATGGCGATACGCTTAAATCCACGTATTCAGTATATTGGAAATATATATGTACCGCTCCAATGCACAGCGAGCGTGCTCTGTTGAGAGAAACCTGGTTCCACGCCATAGTTTTATTGAGGAAATGGCGAGATGGAAAATCATACTTATAAAATCATGGTATCACCGAAAGACGGTGCAACAGATCTACTCCGTACTGAATCTGTTCGGAAGGCGGTGGGAATTTCCCTTAGAAAGGACGTACGGGCTGTAAAGAAACAGTTACTCACGTAACAGCCATACGAGGTTCTACCGGTTTTGAACCAGCAATCTTAGGATAAAGAGGAAGTTAAGAACTCAAAGAGCCGACCCCAGATAACTGGGAAATGGCCTAGAAGAAGAAGAAGATAATCTTAGGATAAAGAGGAGAGCACACTCACTACACCACCAAATTCTAACTGCTACACCACCGCGAAAGCACTACTGCGAAATGTACGTCACAAAATAGCATCAAAAATAATATCACCCAGCTTCCCACTTTTTTCTATATGGGTTCTCAGAAAACTCAACATTTCTCTTCATTATCAGTGGCGACTGGCGAAGAGTTATAATATAACGAGAAATAATGCCCAGAAAGTGTTATCCCGTATACGTCATCCAAAAGGATATGAAATGTGTTTGAAATTCACAGATGGTCTCGCACAGTCATCCTGCGAAAAAGTATCGGATGATAATATTAGAATCCGTTTTCGAAGACTTTGTTTATTCTGTATAATGCGATTGCACCTAGTGCGTATACCGGTGGTATACGGGGTAGGGTATATCTTAAAATGTCAGATAATAGGCAGTTAGCAATAAAAGCCGGTTACTCGAATACTCCGTACAGAGCCAAAGGTTCCTCTAAGCTGTGCAGGTGCTGGGCAATTGCACAGGAGTTTTGGAGCCTCTGCCCAGCATCTTCAATAATCTGCCCAGCTGCTAGAGAGCATTTTAGGAAAAAAAATGTTAAATGTTCGCATAACCTTATCTGCCCAGCAGCCCAATGGTTCTGCCCGGACACGACGGACAGCGGCTTGTAAAGCCCACGCTAAATAAAAGATCACTCAGATATTGCTATTTTGAAATGTGATCTGCGTAGGATTTTAAGTTAGTGTAGAATTATCGGATTGTTTCTAACAATGTCTGTATATTAAATGGTGTTTGATTTCAACGTTTTTCGCTCTTATTTCGCCTTTTACGTGTACATTGTTGTCTAAAGTTATATTCTATAGCGGATAAGCTGCTTAATTCTTTCAGGTCGCGGGAAAAGAAGTAGATTACGCTTTTACTAATCGCAAAAAACTTATTCGCGCTATAAAAATTTTAATGCAAGAAATCTAACAATGTAAATGTTAAGCTCCTTTTAACGAATTGTCAACTCTTCGTTAAATTGTAAAAAAAAAAACGTCAAGATAGAAGTCTTGTCGGCGCTGTGGTCTCGTGCTGCGTTCGTCATGATAACCTAAGTATCGTCTACGAGAATGGGGTTTTCGTGTTTTGATTTCTCGATTTTGGTAGGGACTTCCAACTAATTAATTTGAAAACTTCGAAAGAACCCTTTTTATATTGTGAAAGCTTTGGCAAAGATTCAAGTCGGATAAGGTACGGATTATACTCGTATGTAAATCTTAAAGCTCACTAAGCAAGCAAACTAAAAACAAATTGATGATTATTGCTTAAGAATAAATATTTCAGTATTTTCTTGGAAAAATAAATTTGGATCAATATGGCGAATATACCAAATATAGTATTGTCCGTCTTCTTGAACCCTTGCGGTGTCCGCCTTTTATTTATGTTATACGTACATACTTCGTACTATTACACACGCAATCATTCTTACACCATATTCTACTCAGTTGAACAGTAAGATGTGCACAACCTTTTAAGTTTTAAGGCCGAGAAGCCACTGACCATAGTCATAGCAGTTCAATAGCAAAGCATGCCTAGATGTTTCTTTTTTTTTTTACAATATTGGGTAACAAACAAAGTTAAAAAGTTCTTTTCTTTTTGACCAGCAATCTGAATTAAGAGAGGTACTGTACAATAAACATCATAGGAAGGGTGAAAGGGAAATGCAATTTTTTTTGTTTTCATAAACATACCGTTTGTACCATTGAAATAAATAACATTTCAAAAATTTCTTGCTTTGTCAAGGGTCACTTTTGGCCCACAGGATGTTGGGTTTTAAAGCTTGAACTTCAATAGTTGCATCCGGGAATTAACTGAAAAATATAATAATGTAATATAATCCTAATCCAAATAATTAGAAGAATTAAATTTTTTATAATACGTGTATTTCAAGCCGATTTTCATTATATTAATGTTTGTGAAAATCCGTTTAATACGGAAACTGATCGGTGTGTTTATAAGGTATAATATTATATTTTGATAATTACGTTGGAAAATCCTCACCCGTGAGGATGATGGATTTATAATCCTGTCTCTACGTATTATGATAGCTACAAATAGGCAACGAAATGAAATGATGTACAGTATTTGCCAGCTTTCGGGTCCAATAAGAAGATAAACATGAGCCCTGTTTTTTTCCTGATCTGTTGTTATACCAACGTTACCGGGGGTAGTTTTAAGATTAAATCATCTCTACGTTGTTAATTCGCAGTATCAACATTCAACTCAAGAGCTTTTATCGCTGTAGCTGTGTTGGTTTCTTTGGGTTAGGCGGTAAGTTTCAACTTCCACCAATGTGGTCTGAACGTCACACATAAACAACGAATCAAATAATAGAGAGTTTTAGCAGCTTCAACATAACGCTAACGTAACGTAATGACGCTCTCTGAGCGTGCGCATATTGGGTTTTGCAGTGAAAATCCAATGTGCGCAAGTTCAGAACGCGTCATTAGGTTACGTTTACGTTACGTTAGATTTACGTCGAAGCTGCTAAAACTCTAATTATTACAGTTATGTTTATCAACATACAAACGTAACATTTCGTTTACTTGGTTTATTTTTTTACAATTGGAGAAAACTAGCGTATATAAATTGGCGCATTGCGATCGTGCCTTTCAAATTTGTAGATTTGGAAAACTAGCGTGAGAATTAGTAACTTATCTTATAAGCATCGACGCTGTCAACATATTATTACGTCAATTGTGAACGTAACCGTATCTGAACGTAACTCTAAAATATATCAAATCAGCATCTAACTCTTTGGAGTTGATAGTTCCCTTTTCCCCCTTTCGTTCTGGTACATAATCATCAGAAACTTACATAGATGACTATCTACGGCAGAGCAGTGATTCCGAGTCTGCTGCTGTTTATCCGGTATTCGAGACAATTAAGCTAATTACTCAACAACATAGCCATTAAAAGTCACACAATTAGTGCTTGTATTTGACTTAAGTTCTTTTGGCCGCGAGCCATTCGACCAAGTAAAATAATGACCTCAGTCACGAGTGAAACGTCACACACGTACGCGTGTGAACGCGAGACCTATGTAATTACGGATATCATGATTTGAATGACGTGAGATTTCATTATTACCGGTAGTTTATGTAGATTTCGCTTATAAGTTATTCATCCTAAAAAAGTATCTATTAAATTTGGAAATCGTACAACTTCCAGCCTTATTCAATTTTCTTTGAATCTTTTTTATGTGCGCAGCATTATTTTGTTTAAATGGATTTTTCTTTATAAAATGCCGTTTTTGTAAAAAACCAAAAGTTTCAAAAAAATAAAGAGCATTGCTATCTTTATTTCGTTCACTCTTGTATTCGAACTTTTTTCTCTCTTTCAAACCACGGTCACGAATCGAAAATTAATTTCAATTGATAAGACTGCTGCACTCTCCACAAATAATTTATTTCTTGATTTTTTTGTGCGTGTAGAAGATAAAACGTGTAAAAGAGTATTGGTTTTTGTTGTTGCTGTTGTTGGAATTGTGAAATAAAAAAGAAAAACCGGGCTGTAATATCCTCATGTCCTGAATTCCACAAATGATTTTTAAATTCAAATAAAATCCGATAATTTGTTGTAGTAGGGTTATGGTATACGGTGTGTTTCCGATTGATATCATCACTCACCATATTTCGAACCTATAATAATACGGGAAAGAATAGAACTTAGTTTTTAAATGCTATACTACACACGACAGATTTTTATAGACACTTTTGTCACACTTTTATGTCGCACTTTTACTAAAAAAAAAAACAAATGATAAAAAAAAATACAGCGGCGCACTTGTCTTGCTGTATTCTAATTGCTAAATGATCAAAGGTAAAAAGTGTGACACAAAAGTTCGACAATGTTCAACACTTGTGCTCGAGCTGCATAAATTGTGGACAAAATTTTTTTACAAAAATGTCTAGAATCTCTCTTGTGTAGGCGCCCTTACTTTATAGAAACTTTCTCTATAGTGAGATGAATGTGTAAAAAATGATAGCTTATACTTCCGTAAAAATGTAAGCGGCAAGCCCAAACTGAGGTTACCTGACCACTGGAATCAGTTTACTCACGCATGTCGAAGTTACACGAAATTCTTAACTTCAACAAGCAGTAAAAATTAATTAAGTCTGTCAAGTTGCGTTGTAAAAATTAAGCGATATTGCCTTGGTAAAAAAAATTCTGTATATGGGCTATAGTCCTTACATCGTCGCTGTTTCAGAACACTTCGTTCTAAAACCAGTTCAAAATTTTTTTCATGTTATAATTACGTAGTATGCCGAAGCTTGAAATATAAAAATTACATAATCTACAGCACGTAACATTAGTTACATAGGGTAAAGTAGGGTTGACTTGCAGTAATTTTAAATTTTGCGCTGCAGCAGTTACCTGTCAAAACCAATGGAATAAAAGTTACTTACTGGATGCTTCGATGTTGT
>JAQFYH010000881.1:0-10900 GCA_034694405.1 Scolopendrellopsis subnuda
AGAGAGCAGAATGGCTCCCTAATGTCTTTTAGGGAGCCATTCTGCTCTCATCTCTCTGCTGTGACGAAACCACTTTTCCATCAGTCTATATTCGTTTGTCAGAGTATAACTACTCTGACAATACTGTGTAAATGAGAGTTTTGAATGCATTTTCCAACAACCTCATCCCATTCATCCTTCGCGAGTCGCGACAAAACAGGGTATCCTTTATCATTACAAAACGTTTTCTCGTCCATTTACTGTCGTTTTCAACCACTCTCATCGAGATTTTGAAATTTATATCGAAGCGAAGATGTGAATTTGTCATTGGAAAATCCCAATCTTCATGTTCAAATTTTTATAATGGAGTTTGACATTCAAAATGTTATACGAGTAATTATCTCCTGATTGCTGTAAACTCTTCAGCACGTGTGCATCAAATTATTTCAAATATGTGGAACGTTTTTTCGATCTCGTTACGCTTGCAACCAAGATAGTAGAGAGTTTTACCAGCTTCGACGTAACGCTAACTTAACGTAAACGTAACGTAATGGCGCGTTCTGAACTTGCGCAAATCGGATTTTTACTGCAAAAAAAACAATGCGCGCATGCTCAGAGCGCGTCATTACGTTACGTTTACGATACGTTTATGTTACGTTAGCGTTAGGTCGAAGCTGGTAAAACTCTCTAATATTTTTTTTAAATTATGAACTTAATCGTATCCTTATAACCTTAGTACATTATACGTATGCCTTGCCGTAATAAGCATTATGCTTGCATTGGCAATTATAAGTGTATAAACTTATCTCTTTAGCTTCGCTTCATAGAGTTCTATATAAAAATATATAGTTAAAGACTAAAGTGAGTCTGTGATACTCAATACGGTATCTTCCACAGCAGCAAAAAACCGACCATCTGAATAGTGTGATTTTTTCCCTGATTATATACAGATTATTATATCATTTCCTATTTTTTCATGGCAGGAAAAAAAATTGCAAGTCATCAGGATTAAGATTGTTAAAAAAAAAACTGCGCCAATTTCTTACAGTGAAAAGCTTTTTGCCACCCTTGGATTTGTAATTAAATGTTGCGTAGGATAAAAAATTAAATAGTTTTTTTTTTAAATACTCAGCTGATTTCCCCCACTCAGTTGCAGGAGCGGGAGTTCAAGGAAATCAGAATAATTTAAGAGTGCAGTATTGCAACATCTTTTTGATTATCAGCAATAAATTTTTGGCAACAATTTATTGCTGCAATTATTTGCTGAATCTACCACCGCTATAGATTTAATCAATTCGGGGTTAGATTGAGAAAATTGATTGGTGGCTATTTCTGAACCAACTTGACAAAACTGTCCAGAATACATTTAAATCATTCAAACCATAATAATTAATTATTACTGAACATTTTTAATAATTATTATTTTAAATGTGATAAAAAAAAACCATTGCAGCTGATATTATTTGACAGATTCAATCTTTTAATTATAAAATAAATTTTCGATTGTGGTTCGTCATTTTCAAATTGCACAGTTTTTTTTTTAAATGTGTTGATGATAATCTTGCATAAGTCATGACGTGTGTACTAAGTTACTATACGGAGTAAATACCGCTGTTGGCCATTTAGTCCACATGCAATTTCTTTATTTACAGAATTTGTATTCTGTGGCCTGTAATCCTAAAAGTAATGTTCTCTAAACCGCATAAACCAGCCCAGGAAACGACGCATGCAATGTCGAAAGTGAAAGATTAGAACAACATTATAAACTACAGCAAAAATTAACTTAACAACATTATAATTTACGTATTTATACTGTAAGAAGCTGTCCCGAGTAAAAATAAGTTATGTCTTGTCGAATTGAAATTTAAATTGTTTTTAAAGACCCGCGCAGCAGCTTTACAAAACGTATTGTGTAATACTCAAGGAAAGAGGGAGGACTGGAAGGTTGGACCCAACAGCGAGCAATCTGCCTTCCACGTAATATGAATATTATATTTAAGGATATTTTACTGAAGCGTTTTACATTAGGACGATTTATATAAGTGCTCGGCTCTTAAAATAAATTATTGTTGAGAGATTTCCAATCTGCCAAAGTGAATTGCGTGTATAAGGTACTTCTTTAGCCTCCGTGTATACCATTCGTGTGGGTGGGTAGATACATATATCAAGCTCGGAAGCATTCCATAAATTCCGTTATATCTATTACTATTGTATCGAGAGCGTTTACAAGGTATGTGAGGAAAAAAAATAAAAGAACGTTCAAACCAAATAGATTCAATCAATCGTACGAGTATTAAAATCTGCGCAGAGTTATTAGGCTTTCTAATAGAATTAGGTGATTCTTGAAGCTTTACTCCCCTTCATCATAATGTTAATAAGGCCTCTTTGCCAATGCCAACGTTTCATTAAAGATCTCTCTTTCTTTTGTAAGAAATTACCCACTTTCCTTATGGTTAGATGTGTAATGTTTGGTGATTCGCATCAAAGTGCGAGTTTGCATCAACAAGATGGCGACCGTGAAACAGACCTTCGTCCCGTTCTCGGCTTTATTCTTTTCTCGTTTTTAGTATCGTTGATGCCGCAGAGGAGCCGTAATATGGTCGATAGTAAAAAAGGAAATATATTGAGGTAGGGACAGATTAAAAGGGGCAAAGTTTTTATTTGGCATGAAAGGCAAAGATAAGGCAGCTAGTTATTGTTATGAAGATGCTCCGGAGAGAGGGATAGAGGGAGATAAAAATGAGCGTTATGGCCTCAGCAGCCTTGATGTACGAAAAGCAAGAGTTAAAACAGCAATATTAATAATAATAATAATAACGACCGATTCACCGCCGATGGATTAACCGCTTATTGATTTTGAATAAATTGAAGAAAATGTGCAGAAATGCAGCTGCGGGTTGGTGGATGCAATTCCGGTTTATTGCTGTTGCTTCTATTGTGTTTATTCGCTGCTGCTTGGATAAATTGAGTTGCCTATAATAATATAAATGATCGTTAGTCTAAAGCCCGCATTATCCATTTCGCTACATGAAAGGTAGCTGAGGCAGGGCCGATTAATAATGCACTTCCGCGGTCACCGCAAATTCGTGACAACTTGTTTTCTTTTTGAGTTTATTTTTGAATGTTAAAGATTGTATTTTGTTTTTTATTGTACATTATTGTAGCTTTTTATAACAAAATTAGGTTCTTTTTTATGGATTTTGTATGATCACTAATCAATAAATATAGCAAATCTTACCATTTTCGTAATACTTTCGTGTTCGCGGCTTTCACTACAAAAGCTGCAGACCATCATCAAGTAATACAGCGGCGCACAGGTTTCGTTGTACAGTACGCTAAATGATCAAAAGCAGTATGTTCGACAATATTTAACAATCTTAGAATTTGCGATTGAGTTACATAAAATGTGAACACAAATTAGGGTTATAAAAATGTCTAGAAAAATCGCTCGTGTATGCCCCTGAATCTTTTTTAAAATATTTTTTTTAAAATATCGATTTCGAGTAGCGTATTCCACACGTGCATAACGCTTACGAACGGGACAGGTCGGTTGATTTACCGCTAAAGCAAATCCAGTAAATAATTGAGTTTATTCTCTACACTAATATGGCTGCGACAGCATTAGCGAAGAGGATTAGTCGAATTGGTTTCGACTAACGAGTTTAAAACTGGGCACAATCACGTGTCATTTCGGGTCATTGGGGTTGCAGCAGGTAGTGTAATCTCTAATCGATCAATTTTCATTAAATTTTATGCATAATTTCTTCCACAAATCCAGCTGCGCTTTCATAAACATATCCTTTACTAACCTGTTTGAAGCTTAAAAAAAATTCGAACGTTTGAAAGTGCGCGGTGGCAATATTATACGAAATCGAGCAATACATGGGGACAAATTTATATATATGCGAATTAATGTTAATTATCTGTAGTATCTGCCTAATGTATTTTGAAAGGAAATACAATTTGCTAATGGGAAATTCTTGTATATGCCTCTCCAAGATTATCACCAATTAATACGCGACGGCTGCGGGCTGCAATAATAATATATCCTATTCAATTCCTGATCGTACTGCAGAACCCCAAAAGTTCAGACAATGGGTCGCCGCACTTAACAGGGTCACGGGGTCGCAGCAAGACAGTAAAGGTGGTTGAACTGAAGTAGATTTGCTGCATTTATGTTAAACGAGTAGAGCTTTCATTGATATACACGGTGAGAGAGAATCTGGCCAGGTTATTCGTTTTGTTTTGAGGAACAGAATAGCATGTTTTGAAAGCTGAGTATGGAATTATGGGTTGGACGTAATCGTAGTTTCAGTAGTGTCGGTGAGGTACCTGTGCATTCGTAAGAGTGCAGATATTGAAGTTACACTGTTTTCCCCCGTTTTGTTCAAAGTCCACTTAACATGAGCCCTGCGTTCGAATGTGATTATTCGATGACACCTCGATACCAAAAAGTTCCACATCTAATACTTTTGCAAAATTATACTTAAGATACAACGTATTATAAAGTATTAAAGGAAGAAGAAAGTTCTTTTTTAGCTTGGTCAGCAGCAAACGTGAGCTGAGGATTTTAATAGAAAAATTCTTGCGCCCTGGGAGTTTATTACCGCTAACCTTCGCTAAAAGAAAACGGGCGAAAAGAGAGAAGAAAGAGGATTCATTGTCGAAGTTCATTGTCTCGACAGAGACGTGATTTAAACCTCCCTCCTCTCTCGCAGCTCAGGTTTGTTCGTTGTACACGAAAGGAGCGGGGGATTACCGTTAAAAAGAGGGGTAAGATTAAGGGCGAGAAGACATCAATAGAGCTAAGCCCGTTCCGTCAGAGTAAAGAGGAGAGTACATCGCTTTGCTTCGACTTCAACCCCTCCAATTCGTTCCATATATCATAGACCCCGAAACCCAGACTCATCCTTCCTTCCCAAATGAGCGGAGTTAGTTTATAAGTGATCAGCTCATCTTTGTGGCTTTGATTTAGTAGCAAATCATTCAAGCTTCTTTCCGAGATTATACGGCAACCCGAAGTCTTTTTACGTCGTATGGTGCGTTTACACTGGCAGCGAATAAAGGCGATCAAGATTCAAGATCTCTTCTCCAAAATTCTTCCCAAATCTGAAAATATCTTTTATACAGGAATTATTTTAGCGTTACAGCTGCCTGTCTATTACATTTACGGTAATAGTCTCTGTGTCATCTTTGCAACTTAAGATTAACTCTTCCAGAGATCGGCAGCCTGTCGTTATACGATTTATTGTTTCCGTCACAATATAGAAGTCTTCGATATTTTGTTTTATAAACATTTCGAAAGCAAATTGGTGTTCCATATTTGGTTACAGTAATAGGAGAGCATGTTTGAAGCTATTCAGAGTATAGACCCATAAAAATACTACCTCTTCCAATTCATTTCAATTTTGGGAATTATATGTCCTTGGAGATATGTCCTCCAAGATATGTCAACTGCTGAGGTTGTGGAACGATTGCAGTTTTTTAAAAGAAAAATAGGTCTCATCAGGGCCGAGTTAAAACGCTAACTTAACTTATATCCTCTATTCTCTTGGCGCCTGAACTCCTTTGATAATAGAAAAATATATAGTTAATCAGTCGACTAGTTCGTCCCACTTGGGAATGGTGTAAACGCTTTTCGTTTTGTTCTAAGAAGGATTTGCACTTACTTAAGGGCTCCGGTGAATTCCCGTCTCGCGAGCAAGGCATCTTGTCCAGAGAGAGAGAGCTAATTACCCAAGCTAAAAGTAAATCTTCAGGGTCGAACTGATTGAGAGTCTCAGCCAGCCAACGAACCCGGGGATTACCTATATTGGCCAAATATAAATCTTAAAAGCAGCAGCGCCAATCTAGATAATCAACCGTGTCTCGTTTAAATAGCAATCAGTAAAGCGATAGAAGCCAATTTTTCTATATAGCGCAACGCCATCCTTTCCTAGCATATAAATTTGGTCTCGACTTGGAAGCTCTCTTCTCGCTGAAGAAGCTTCA
Organism: Scolopendrellopsis subnuda; assembly: GCA_034694405.1. NCBI lineage: Eukaryota > Metazoa > Arthropoda > Symphyla > Scolopendrellidae > Scolopendrellopsis > Scolopendrellopsis subnuda. The sequence goes on from JAQFYH010000881.1 coordinate 5,971, forward strand.
GCGAGAAAGCTCCTTCTAAGTACAGCTTGTACAGCAGGGAGACAATAATATGAGAGGAGATTTTGGTTAAAAACTTCAATAGAAATTTTTAAAACGTTAACAGTGCCACAAAGTCCACAATATTGAAAGATTATTATCTTCATCGTATTTAGGGGACAATATTATGTCCAAGGTCCGTATTAGAACCCGTTTTAGAATCAAACGTAAGCATGTGTCTGCAGCAAGTGATTTACAACGTAAATATAATTGATAATTCCAGAATTCAGGTGATTAGGGATGTGGAACTACAGTAATAGTGTAATAGTGTAAAAACAGAGTTTGTACCTTTTCAATCCACACCAATATTTTGAACGGCAAGCGTAATATTAGAATTCCTTGTTAAAAGTTACTATTTTAAATTTTATTTTAGAGTAATACAGAGTAAGTTACTAGATACTGAAAATTCCTCCGATTTAGACAGTAACACGTCATTTCAAATACACTAAGCAATTTATAAGAGTAGGCTAATATAGCAGATTGTAGCAGGCTATTGTCTGGATTCGTAGCTATAGCATTCTCGTTTATTATGTAATCGTTAGTTGCAGCCTTTCTACTGCTAAAATGTATTACGTAATTAATATTTTTGTGCATGCACATGCTGGTACAGTATTATTATAATGTTTCTGGGGAGTTTTCTTTCGGTTATGGGTTGTAGTTAATTAGCCGCGTAAACACAGCCTCTGGGTTGTGTATCCATGTATAAAAAACATAATTGTAGATTTTTATCACGTCTTTATTCTTCCTCCTAATTTTTTTCCCCATCAACGCTTCTGCATAATATTTCGTGCAGTTTAGAGACCGTTGAGTCTAATCATATTTACCGGCCCCCTCCCCCGTTTCGAACGGGCAAATTAGTCGGTATATCATAATACAACATGCAATCAGGCTGCACAATGTTTTAGCTTCATCAATATAATATCGCGAGCGGCCGTTTTTGAAGAGAATTTGCTCATTGACAAGCAGTATAATTGCATTGAAGAGTCTGATTATGGATGGATATTGACGCGCGTTGCGGAGTAAAACGGGTAATTAGCCACGTACATCCCCGCGATTCCTGATCGCTATTTGTACACAGCCATCCTTGAATACTAAATAATGGACAGAAGCAGCAGCATCAGCCATGGCTGCGCTCAGCACAGGCATATTACACAATAGATCATAGCAATATTAGCAGGCTGACAAGCAATATATATAAACGCCTGCTTTTCCACAGCTCGTCGCCCGCTCGCGACTGAGGCTTGTACATCCGTAATCTAGACCCGCTTGTTTACATTAGATTTCGATGGTGGTTTGGACTTTGGAGCGACTAAGCCGTTTATCATTCAGTAAACACAGTTATAACCCTTTCCAGATTATGAATCTGTTCTGAATTCCTGCTGGCATGTCTTTCTGTGTACGAGGGTTTGTGTATCGTCCGGCACCCCCTCCTCTCCTGTGTGTAAGAGATGATATCGTATACAATAGGTGTTTGCACAGTACGTGTCTTCATTGGTAATTCAGTGAATGGGTGGCAGCGGGCGGACATGCATCGTACAACCCACCCGCTGGGATTTCACCGATTTGAAGAATTCCTATATATTACTGTATAGTTTTGTTGTCATCCCATTGTACGGGCGTCGTTTCAAATGACAGCATTGTGATTTTTTTTTACGAATGATTTGTCGATCATTTGATTTTGTAGGTTTTACATTTTGTGTATCTTCACTGAAAGGATGCAAATAATTGACTTCCTGATGGAAATTAGTGCATATAGGAAGCTGTTTTAATTAAATATTTATTATTTTAATCGATAAGATGAAAAAAAGTCGTGTTACATAAACATTCAGTAAACAATAAGTTTGTGATTTGCAACTCTTGTCTCAAATCGAAATATTTAGCATGAATTCGTGAATTATGTTCCAAAGTTTTTTTTAGTTAAATGCATAACTTAAAAAACTGTGGAACGTAATTCACGAATTGAATTAGTGTAAAGTTAACAGTTGTAGTAAGTACTGTGCCGCTTTCATACCAGTTTAAAAAGTGAAAAATAATAATATAATTATTCAGCAAGATGCATATTAATCTTTAGCGGCACAGTACTTATTATTACAATAATTAAAATACAGGTCTGTAAACTTATAAAACAGTCGAATTTATGCACACTTCTCAGAATACGTAAGTTATTTTGTTTCTGAGCTAATATTCATCGCCTTCGCGATAAGACTACCCCCAATACATTATTAAATAACTGTTATCGTCCATTTTATTTGCTCAATATTGGAATAAACACTAACGAAAACTTAAAAACTTGCAAGAAAATGTTCAGAAAATGAAATGTGAAAGGCAATCGACCGTCGCCATTTTTATGCGCAGCTTATACACGTCTTCACGGATCACGTGTATTGATGGACTGCCGTGTAAGTGATTCACTCCAGAGTCCAGATCATAGATTGTTTGACATCTAGGGTTGAGTGAGCGATCCGGCAGCTACATCCAGGTGAAGGAATTATGGCCATAACTCACGCGACAAAGAGCGAACGTGTAAACGCGAAGAAAGAAAAAAAAAAACTAAAAAAAAGGGGGAGGGTTTGTTGTGAGTTACAACTAATATCTGGCATCGTACCTTGCACTCTCTGCGCAGTAGATAGTCCCATCATTAATCTTGAGAGATGAAGCGCCGCATTAAGCATGGAAATGCAGCAGCATTTATAATGATAAGTCATGCTCGTGAGTACAGCAGTCTCGTGTACAACTCATAGATGCTAAGCGAGCATCTCTCTGGCACGGAGAAGCATCGCAGATTCCGTGATGTCCCAACCCCCCCTTTTCCTGCTTTGATATGACCCCATTTATAGGCAGCAGTATTTAACAAAAACCTTTTTTTTTCAACCCTGCAAAGTGAAGAAATTTTTACTAGAAAATAAGAAAATCTGGGTAAAAATGGATCCCTGTAACAATGAAGACGCCAACGTTTTATCCTTTATCGATCTGGAGGAAAAACAAAAACATGGTAAACAAAAAACTACAACCAAAGCAAAGCAAAAACAAAGAAAAGAAACAGCGTAAGATTGTACTCTATTGAGAAATTTAAAAAAAAAAGGACACACACGAAACACTGGTGTTTTTCCTCGAATATCAATTACCCAATACAGCGAGATACACGCTCGGATTGGCCAAGTGTTCTCTAAAACAATTCCAAGATGATTTAAATCCCATTTTAGGTATTTATTTATAGTTTGGATAATCATTAAATCAAACAGCGACAACATATGCTGCCACCCCCCCCCCCCCGAAATGCGACTTGTAATGTCAGCGATTCAGCAAACTAAAGCCATCTGATGGGTGATAAGAATTTGGCTTAAAAATTTTAAACCTAAACACCGTATAGTCGTTTGTTCCTACTTGCTGTTATAAATGATGCTTTAGCGGCAAAACTTTTTTCCTGCGGTTTTTGCATAATAAATTGGTCTTATATAAAAAAAAAATATAAGCAGATAAACAGAATAACGTGATTTACTGGCGATGATATACGTTACCCGAGCGTATAATATGTCGCATAAGACCTGAGCACTCGCAAAATGTATGGTCCTAAATAGATATACAGTGTAACTAGAGCAGTGCGATAGGATATTAGTACTGTAACGTACAACAGTTATAAGCCAACAGCACATGCAGGCGAAACGTTCGTATATCTTGCTCTCTGAGCCCCTATTAAAACTTCTAAGATTATAGTTTCCTTCCTATCTTGGCGGCCAGTCGTCTCCTCTTAACACATTATCATAACTAATCCTATTTTTGTTGGCTACACGCGATATCAAGTGAGTGTTATTATTGGGTAGCGCCGCCGAATTAACCCCCTCCTGCAGAAAGAATGATTGCAACTAATGGAAATTGAATGTAGTTGCATTAACTAGCATAACTTTGGTCTGAGGAAAGATAGCGGTGACGATAACGAACGTATATTATACTAAAGAGATTTTTTTTTATTTAATGAGGGCGCAGCTTCTGTCGTTCGGAGATACATTATCACTTATCAGTTTTGCAAGTGCGGTTATTTTGTCCTATGTGGAGTATATACTCTGTGTAATGTGAAATCAGATTTCAAAACGTGTTTGTCTAAATTGGTTACTACTACTTGGATTGGACTATAGGAAAGATAGTCAGGAAAGATAGTTCTTGTGTTCATGGTTGTTTTTTTAAGACATTGCAGTTATACAGTAAATTCGGCCTCTCAAGCTTTGGCTTCTACATTTTTAAGGGATAGTAACAGGCCTAGTCATATAGGTATACGTATGGGGTAGAGTATTAAAAATAAGTTATACTAAATAAAGTAAGTGAATGGGAAAAATAGAGGAGAAGTTATAAACGTGGATTACAAAACTTATTAATGAATACGGTGTGACGTATCAATAGAGACTTTTAGCAATTCCCGTTATCGCTAACGTTAACGTTAAAGCTAATTCGATCTGAACATGCGCACATCGTTTAATTCAACCGTTTTCGATCTGCGCATGCCAATATCGAAATAACGTTAACGTTAGCGATAACGGGAATTGCTAAAAGTCTCTAGTATTAGGCTCTTAGTAGAGCATAATACTAGATCTCTAGTATTATGCTCTTAGCAGCATCCCGCTAACCCTATTTTTCGCAGAACACGTTATTTCTTTCATGCGCGCATCAGACCAGTTGAAGCTATAAAACGTCGTCTGCGATTGTACCTGCGCGTGATGGTCCAAGCGCAGACCTCGTTTTATCGCTTCAACTGGAATAACGTACTCATGAAATAAATAACGTATTCTGCGGAAAGTAGGAGGAATAGCGGGCCGGCTGCTAAAAGTATCTAGTTTCTTAAACTCGTTAACTTTGCAACTTAGAAAAGATTTGCTACAACTTTATTAGAATTTCGTATTGC